>NGZO01000003.1:326011-441951 GCA_002215965.1 Aspergillus persii | reverse complement strand
GGGGGGGGGGGGGGGGGGGGGGGGGGGGTTTCCACTGGAGGCACTAATCATGGACCGGCGAGATAAAACCTGCCAATCGACTGCGAGCGCTCTGACCGGTTGTAATTGCTGGTGACGATACTCCATACATACAGAGTAGGAACCCGGATAAGTACAGAGTACTCTGTACGGGGCTCGTTTTCTTCTATCATATCTCTGATCCGTCCCACCAACAGGACTGCAAGCCAGACCCATTTCCAACCGCCTGCTTCGTCACCTATCATGTGCGTCGCTGGCGCAGCTTGAATCTAAAAGAGCTCCGACGGCCTCTCAGGTGGTGTTCCCACACGCGGTGGAGACAGCACGTCCAACCGCTGCAGGATTCGTAACATCGTCCACAGAAGTACGGGTACCAACAAGGCTAACGATGCGAGCCCAGACACCGGCGCAGCACCCGGGCCATCATCCACACGGCTGCTCGAGAAATCAAACCGTTCCTGGTGCCTCCTAGGGATTTGACTTTTTTGAGAAGACGAGACGTCGCTACTCTGGGAATGGTTGACGTTCTCGCCCCGTCGCACGGTTACTGCGGAAGCTACAAATAATTCTACTCCTACTCTGCGAGCCCAGGTTTCGTCTGCCCTGAATAAGTGGAGCCTGCTGCGGCTGAGCCTTGACGATCCCGCCGCTAGGGCCAGGAGGTTGGGTGAGATATAATTGGGATTTCTTGTTTGGCGTTGGCTACTAGGCAGTAGTCCGGAGTAGCAGTACTTGGCTGGGAGAACGTATCGTGATTCCTGCCGAGACTTCCGTACTGAGTAGGCAAGTGGCCTACGGAGCATGTTTTTCTTCGCCATAAATGAAGATACGGGTCTCATATCCACGGCGACCGGAACAGATGGAGACCTGCCAGCGCCACGGCCCGCAGTGCAGAATCAACCTAGGTAGGTGGGAATGGCACTCCTGGCTCCATATGAAAATGACGCACAAGCCCATCCATGGTCCCTGCAGCCGGGTTGAAGACGGAGGCAAAGATGGAACTCCAACAGAGGCACCGACAATACAAGGGATCGCTGCGAACCTTGCCAGTGCTCTACTCCGTAGTGAGAGCTGCAACGTCCTAATGCACACTGCACAATGCACATCCGTCCCACCCAGGATGGACCGTCGTTAGCCACCAGTCCGCTCATGTCACCTTATGTACGCCGGAGGAAGGCCGATCTCGCCCTCGGACTGGTGATAGGACGAAGACATGCATTAGCGGGATTGGCCCAGCCAAAGCCGGTTAGCAGTCATCATGTAAGTAAGATTGTTCTGCATGTCGAGGCGCCACAGACTTCCCAGCGAGTCGAGACGCGTTCGGTGTGATGTACTCCGTGGTTATCTAAGCAGGTAGGACTTGCCAGGAGTCCCTCGTTGCAGGGGGGCGATTTAAGGGCGCAATCACGGGTGACTCAATTGGAGACGGAACTAAATTAATAGAAACTCAGGACTAACGTAAGTTTAGGCCATCCTTGACTGTGTCACTCGTGACGAGAGTGGACGGATGAACATGGGTGAGAAGGCAAAAAATAGAATAAAATTAAAAATCAAAACAGGAAAACAGGCAGATGGAAGAATCCGGATGAAATCCATGCATGCAGTGTGACAATGCGCCCCGTGCCTCGAAAACAGGTCCATCCTGTAGGATAGGATGAAATCTCCCGAAAGGCGAAGCGATGCTTGTTCCGTCCTGCAGACTGCTGTCAATCTGCTCCGTACAGATACATCCTGCCGGGGTCCGGTCTCATACTAAGTTCTTTTCCTTCTTTCCCCCCGAACCAAATCTCTCCAGAGTATCACGTCAGCTAATCCACGCCGAATATCAAATGACCGAAAGTAAAACCTTCGCGACCAGCGTGTGCGACCGGAGCTTTATACCGGTCGTTGAAACCTGCTGGCATTATTGCATTCGAGACCGCAAGAGTCGCACAGAATCCTTGCTTGTAGATCATAACGGCGAGGTAGGAATCGTCCGGGGGCTATGACAGGCGTCTTTGATGGCCTGGTTGTTCAATAATACTGTTGTTCACTGCCTCCCCCCCCATTTCCAGCATACCTAGGAACGTCCACTATGTACATACTTCCGTACGTACTAGAACTACATCCAGATGAGAATATAAGCACAAACGAACGTCGATTCTCAACCCAACCAACAACGCACCCACCGGTGAACCAAAATGGATGATCTCAACCACGCCTGCCCCTTCATTTAAGCACACATATGTACATGGCCATCTTCGACCGGAAATATATCGATCCAGCCCACTCCGACTAGTCCTATTTGCAATGCTTCTGACATTGTGGTTTTATTCCTGCGCGGATAGTAAGGTCGGGTACATTGCCTGTGTGTACCTAGGAGTACCGTGTAGGCTACGGGCTACGGACTGTTCATGACGGCGTAATAATTGCGAGATGTAAGGAAGTAAGGAAAGGAAAGGAAAGGAAAGGTGGATTTGAAATCTGATTGTTCAGTTTTGTTCTGGGTGTCGATGTGAGGTATCTGTTCTGTGCCTGGAGACTTGACTTGAGCGTTTGGTAATGGGATTGGGTGCGGTGCTTGAGATTAGACCTGTGTTTGGCATGTCTTGATGTCTAGTGAAGGTATGAAGGTTATAAAGGGCAGATTGGCTTCTTGACATTGTTAACTACCTGCTAGCTAATGGTACCTGTGAAGTTTGACATTGAGGCTTAAGTCCCAATCGTAGTCATACATTAGCGTCTCTTCTTGATCACGGAACCTGGACAGTTGGTACCATTCTAGAGATGGTATGATAGGAAACATCAAAATTCCTTCATTTCACTTGAACCGCTTTGCTATACTATGTCGGGCCTCATTTGACCTCCTCGCCATTCAGCCCAACTACAGTTCATTTATTTACAGGTGAAAATATTGTGACTCGATGAGCTTCCCACTCCAAGGCCCTCCGCACAGGGCATTATTTACGAGAGACCGTGACAGAGATGTCCGTAGCCTTCTCGATGCTGTTCGACGTGAACAAGGCCAGGGTCCGCTTGTCGCGCTTATACTGTACCAAGCTGTCCTTAGGCGAGACCTCGACTTTATACCCTCCGGGGAAGGTAGATGAGGGCAGAATGATCTCGGTAGGCGCGTCAATGCTAGGGTCAGCTGTGAACTGCAGCTTGAATGTGCCCGAGTCTTCCGCAAAACTGAAGCTCTTGGGAGTCCCGGCCACAGCGGCGGGATATGCCCGACTATAATGTTTCGCCAGTTCGGGGTACGCATGCCCCGTCGTGCCATTGTACAGGTTTTCGTATGCCCAGCCGATCCAAGACACCATATTACTGTCGGTCGCTTCCATGGCGTCAGCCAGGCCCTGCATCTGCTTGTCGTCGCCCATCCAGAAGGTCAGCTCCGTCAACACTCCCGCGGTCTTGAGGCGCTCGTTGTCCTTGTGCCGGTTCTTCAGCGTGCTGGAGATCGATCCCATCTGCGGCGGGTGGTAGTAGTGGAACGAATGCACTGCTTTGGACCCGTCGCTGAGAGGCACGTTGTTGAACCCCGATAGGACGTCTAGCGTGACGCCTTCGAACCAGATCAGCGTGCCATTGTCGACCGTACGGATCTGCTTGCTGGCTCGGTTCCAGAGCCCTTCCAGGACCTTGTGGTCCGCGACGCCTGGAACCAGCAGCGACGGGTCTGCCGCTGCGTCGCCTACCCAGGGCTCGTTCAGCAGGTTGTATCCGACGATGTTAGCCGTGTCGACGTACTCGGACGCTAGCTTTCGCCAGTACGCGGCGAACGCATCGCCCAGGTTGTCATAGTTGTTGTAGAGTCGCCCAAATGCGTTGCCTACCGCTACGGACGTGTAGCTTAGAGACCAGTCGACTGTGCTGCAGACAGACTGGGGAGTTGGGAAGCCGTGCTCATCTACTGCGAACGGCTTCTTAAGAGGATATGGATACTTCTTGCCACTGGGGACCCAGTTGTCTTGGACAAACCACTGCCAAACGAATCAGTCAGTACCGACAGCGTCAATATCTTCCATCCTCCCTCCCTTCCTAGAGAGAGAGGTGTTCGCAACTTACATCCGGCACCCCGTTCCCGCAAAACTGCCTCGCCATCGTATCCTGATGAACATCGACCAGAACATAAATACCGTTCTCCTCCGCCAGCTTCGTCTGCGCCTTCATGACGTCCAAAAACGTCTGATTGTACTCTCCCCGCGCCGGCTCCGCGCCCGCCCAGCTATGGCCCAGCCGCACGATGTTCATACCTAGCTCGTGCATGTTCTGAACGTCCTGGGGCCCGAACGACGACGTCCCGGGCGTCCATTCCATAGGCCGATGCCATGGCGGCTCTTTCATCACGACGTTTGTGCCGTGGAAGAATCGCACGCGACCGAACTCGTCGACGATTTGATGAGTTTCTTGGTTCACGTGCTTAATCAGCGACATCCCTGGATGGGACGCGTACCAGCCCGAGGCATCTTGGGCTGATGCGCTCGCTAGTAGGGTCGCAAGGATTGCTGGGAGTGAGGATGGAGCCCTGGTGAGCAGCATTCTGTCTGAGCTGAGGTCGGTGGGAACCCAGAAGAAGGAATAGAAGGGAGCAATGGAGACGGAAGGGATGGAGCATTGAACGAGGATATGCGTTGAGGGACTACGGAGTACTCTGTACCATGGACCACCGTACCACCTAGGGCAGGTACGGAGCACTCCGTGTTCGACTAGGAGTTCCACATGCCAGCTCTCTCCTCGCCTCTCTGCGGTCTTAAGCGAGGTTACATCTGAGGCCATGGAATTACGTATATACATGCGCTAGTGCCGATTATACCTGCCAAATGAAGGTGTTTGGTGGGAAGTGTTATTGTTCTGAAGCCATTGAAGTCTATTTAATTACTGTAGTTGATCTACTTCGACTAGTGGGCTCGCTTTAAAGCGCTAGTTATGTGGTTACTGGTTACGGGGGTGTCAACTGTCCCCTGAATGTTGGCTTGTGTTGACGAAGATCACAAGTGGAGCTGCCGGAGGAAAGAGTAGGGATCTGCTCGCTGGTCTGTTTACGGAGTACTCTGTCAGCAGTTGTTATTCATAGAAGTAGACTGTGTGTATCTTTAATACTGTTATAGACTTATTGTGGCATTAGTATTCTTTAGTTATGTCTGTCTTCGGGGAATTTCTATTGACGTATAAGACGTTGCAAGAACAACCCACTGCCCAGCCGAGGCTTTTTAGTCTAGTCGTAATGTCGAGAAATGAATATGCACGCTAATAATTTATTACATGTTGTAGTCCTGTAGAAAACATACCGTGGTCCTGTTGTGATCGCATTAGTGTCTAGATATATTCGCGAGAAACAAGTCGCAAATCCAAACTGTTTTTTAACACAGCTTATGGAGCGTTCATTACAATATCAATTGATTGGTTATTTGACATACATCTCTCTATTGCAATTTAATTTGTCAATCGTCTGTCCGTTCAAAAGGAATTCTTAGGCAACAGGACGACGCCACAGTCGAGCGAGTATACAGACTAACATACTGTACCGTACATATAATTATTTCTCTTTCTGAATAAACGACATTAAACGTAAATATACTCGACTATTATGAAGAACTTTAATTAAACTAGTATTAGTTCCATAATCATGTTAAAGACGGAATAATGTGCTTCGATGGTGTTGTCAAGCGTAGGGTGGATCGTAGTGACATATTGATTTTAATGAGTGTTTTCAAGTGATAATTGAGCGGAATACGTAGAGGATTAGGTCGCTAGGTTATTTAAATATCACGTCCTTCTTAAAGCGATTTAAACATGTTAGATTTGTAAGATGCTGGTGAAGCCAGCAGCACGATCTACGCATATTTCCTCCTCTATCGATAGAAATGAACTTCTGAATGTTCATGATTAAAGATCAACACCAAAAACTGCATGTAGATATGTACCTATACGTACCTGACTTCTGGAACGGCCGTAGGCTTTTCGGTCACATCCCGGATCACCGCTCACTGAGCACTCAGCCCATCTAGTTTGTGCGGGTCCTCAGCTGCTCAAGTCTACTCTAAGTAGATGTATTCTCCTATCAGAGTATAAATATACTGACATGGGCATTAGACACTTTTCGCTGGCCAGTCGAGCCTTTCCACAGGGAGATTCTGCTGAATAGCTATCAGGACCTTTCCTCCCTTGGAGCGCCGGAATTGCACACCAACATTTCCAACGTACCCCATTGACCTTCCCTCGACGTCCCCACAAAGCCTCTTCCGGGGACATGCCGGAATCCCTAGGGCATATCCTTGATGTCGACAATAGTACAACGAACAGGAAAGTCCAGGCCATAATCCCCCATCATCATCGCTATGCCGGAGAGAGTAGCGCTAACACAGTCGGTTTTGTTATAGGGACTTGCGCTGCCCTCGAAGAGCGCCCTGCACCGTCCCAGCAACCAATAATGTCTCGCACGACTCATCGGACAGGTTGTATTGGCCTTCTCGGCTGCGTAGTAGCAGCAGTTGGAGGCAGATCGAGTGCACTGGCCCCACCAGGTGGCTCTAGGCACGCCACAGTCTTCTCTTAGGTCAAGGTCGACCGCCGCGGCAGGGCAGGCAAGCAAGACAAGAGCAGAGAGAGCAAGTGAGATTTTCATGATGAAGCAGATTATGTTTGGTAACGAAGGACATTCACACAGCAGGGAGGAGGTGTTCTTTATAAAGTATTGTCGCACAAATGCGGAGGCTTCTGTTGGGAATAACACGCAACACCTGCATATTCCGAATCTGGCAAGCATACGCGATCTTTGTACGTGGCTTATATTAATATGTTTTGTATCTTGTCTGACCAGTAATTGCTGTGAAGCCTCATATAGGAGTTGCCCAGAAGTAAAAAGAGCATAAATACAGATCATTTCCATGGCAAATCGGTGCTATGCATCAACCATGTCTGACACCATATTCATTGACTTGGGAGCTCGGAGGGCCGCCTGCCGGGGACCAACTTCGTATTGTGGCCCACAACCCAGTGAGTATATAGCGGGGGTTAGTCTTCAAGTTGTGGAGACGAATAGATGCGCTATTCATAAACTCTAGCGGGTGATTATTCACGGCCCGCAAATCTAGGTCTCACTTAGCTCCTTCAATGGACAGAGTCGTTCCTAGTGCAGTGTTTAAATTGAACCCCAACCTAGCTATGTTCTTCAATGTTGCAAGGGATGAAGGACAGCCGTGAGACGGTGAGAGATAATAGGTCCAGTACAGTAAGGCGGCTGAAGGAGACAAACAGGACTTTTGGTTTGCACGTAAAAAAACCACGAGCTCTAACATCACAGAGGAAGATAGCTAAAATCGGTATTAAGAGTAAAAAAAGTAAGCTATCAACTCTCATAGAACATCAAGTACGCATGTATATGCAGTCCACCTTGGGCCACCGAATACATATTTCGGCCCGAAACCAGGAGGGTGTTAAGAGGCGTTCATCTTCATTTATTGTATAATCAGCTTCAGCGAAAAAATGGAATAGGTTATGCCCGATTTCGAAATCGGAGTAAGTGATTGATTGCCATGGAAGATCGTTGGCTAGAAAAGACTTGAAATATGATTTCGACTCTTCATTTATACAAATCTCCATTTTTCCTGCATGGGGCACTTGGTTCTGACAGTCTACAAAGTATACAACAGCGTTCCATAGCCCAACTGGTCGAACCCACCGCTGGTACTGCCATAGTCTCCTCCACCTCCTTCGGCTCCGCCGCCGTTTGCGACTACCATGTCGCGATACTTCTTGGTCCAAGTGAGGTCGAGTCCCTTGAGCACGCCGTAGTGGTTGTATAGCAGCTCCCACATAGGACGGACACCGCCACGCTGGGCCTCGCTGATTACATCCTGGGTGACGTCGCTGTTGACATATGTGGTATACGGCACGTCTTCGCCTAGGTTATACTTAGCGACGTATTCCGCCCTGAGCCGGTCAGTATAGCTTCTAGGATTCTGAGAGTGCAACTCACCCAGCCAAAATCCGGTTGTCCAGATACTCAAACAGATCGTCACCCTGGTTATATGCTGACAGGGCGATTGGTCCCAGTAACGCGAAGTCCAGCATTGCGTGGCCCTGGTCGCGTCCGGCTTCCTGTCCCTGACCCAGTGTCTGTCCGTCGACATCGTACAACTTCCAGACCATCTTCTCGATCTGTCCGTTGCCGTCGCCGTTCTTGAAATAGTCCACTGCCTCCTGATACATGGTCTCGTTGTCAGACAGGACACCGATGGACAGCATCGAAGCGATGTTGCATAGGTCCCAGTTTGCCCAGTAATGGTCGACCGCGGCGTCGTTGTGCCGCACGAAGAAGTCCTGGTTCATCGGGTAGAATACCTTCACCATCATGTCGCGCAGGGCATTGAAGCTCTCCGTCGACCAGCCGTCGTAATCGCGCATCAGCTCAGCTGCGTTGGCCAGCTCGTAGCCGTAGATTCCCGAGGCCAGGAACTTGTCCGAGTTGCCGGAGATGCCGGTCAGGGTTGTTCCCCAGGCATCGAGGATGACGACGGCGGAGTCCGCGTAGGTGACGTTGCCGGTGACCTTCCACTGGATTGCGAGGGCGTACGCGGCGGCAATGTCGCGATACAGGTTGGGATAGTTCTGCGAATGAGTGCCGTCGTCGCCGCGGTAGATGACCTCTTGCGCGGTGTTCATGTACAAGGGCGATGCGAAGGAATTGTTGGTCAGTTTGTACCAGCCCGTGATCCAGGGCTCGGCGTTAGCCTGAACTTTGGACTTGATGCGTTCGAAGTCCTCATTGGTATGTAGAAGGCCGGGGTGAGTGAACGCGTGAATGAGTGGAAGGGAGGCAAGGGCCCCGAATGCTAGACTTGAACGCATTTTGATATTTTCTAGTGAGGTTTATTTCACATAGATAGTGTCTGAAGTCTGAAGTCGATACCCTCGTGATATTATATACCCATCACCGGACATCCTCCGCAGATTCCACCAAACCCCTGTGACATCGGAAAATTGCCTAACGGGTCGACATGGTGTAGACCCCTGGCGTTGGACGGATCTCGACGGAAGGGACCATGAGGGATCGGCAAACGCGTAAGTCAACTGTCAAATAGTGCTGAAAACGAGTCAGGCGGGTTAATTAATTAAGCTGTTTGGGAACCGCTCCAGTCATGATTTTGACTCGAAATTCATGGTTCGATCTGGTTGAGGGCGCGAGATGTCAATCATCACCGCAACGAGATGAACTACGCCCCATCGGTTTCAGGGCAAAACAACGGTAAGCTAAATGACGTGGGCCGGGGAACATTTGGGGGAGTTAATCGGCCGTTTAATTTGTTTTAATCTAATCAAAGGGTGAGACGAACCTGATGTAAAGGTTGATTAGAAGACTCTGTGGCTTGGCTTGAGGATTGTTCTCAACTTTCAGCGTGATGTGCTTAATGCACAAAGTTCTGCTAGCCAAATATTAGATACGTAGGGGTTCAATTTGTCAAAAGGCTTATGACTATAGAGGCGCTTAATACAACTTCTATAGCTCCCCTGTTGCCAGTGTAATGCAGATATATAATGGAACCAACTTTTCACTTACGAGAACAGAGACACAAATACACAAATATGGAGAAGTTGGGACGTTCGACGAGCAATAGACTTCTAATTTATATAATACTCTAAATTCAAAACAGGCCAGTGTAGAAGAGAGCGATTAGCATCTATATCCCATGGCAGGTGATCCCCGCAGCCCTAAGGCAGCCAGGCACTCAGGTCATGAGGCCCCCGACTTTCTCCGCTTCTTCGCACTTTCGCATCTTCACATCGACACGATGTTCTCTCTGAAACAAACCAGACTTATCCGACCCCTGCCAGGTTTAGACCCAGCGGCGCATCGCCAGAAAGATGGCTGGCTCGTTTATAAGCTCGCTGCCTTCGTCTCCCTGGGCGCGCTGCTTTTCGGTTACGATCAAGGGGTAATGGGGATGATTGTCGCTGACGAGCGATGGAGGGAACTGATGCAGCCAAAGAACCCGTGTATGCCTCGGAAGTGACAAGTAAGATGTTATGAGAATACGCTGACAGTCTGCTCAGGGGTCACTGGTGCCGTTGTGTCCATGTACGATATTGGCTGCTTCGTGGGCGCCATGTCGACCGGAAGCTTGTCTGAGTGGTATGGAAGAGAGAGAACGCTGGCGCTTGCCAGTGCCGTGTTTATTGTCGGTGCTGTGATACAGGCTGCTTCGTACACCGTTCCTCAAGTTGTTCGTCTAATGAGCCATTTATTTTCTGAATGCTACTAACAAACATGCCAGATCATCGGTCGCATTGTCCTTGGCTGCGGAGTTGGCGGCTGCGCCGCAGGAGTGCCGCTTTACCAGTCCGAAATCGCCCCGGCGACGCTACGAGGTCGACTGATCGGCATTGTGCAGATGATTCTGTGCTTTGGAGAGCTGACGGCCTTTTGGCTAAACTATGGGCTCAGCTATCTTCCCACCAAGCACTGGTGGAGGATTCCCCTAGCTATTCAGATCTTCCCGGCCCTGGTCTTGGGCTACGGGTGCTGGTTCTGGGTCTTGCCTAGTCCTCGATGGCTGATGACGCAGGAGAGACCGGACTGTGCGTATGAAGTCCTCGTGAGGATGCATGGAAGTGACGCAGCCAGGGATGAATTCGAACAGATCAAGGGGATCGTCCGCGCGGAAAAACACATCAACGCATCCTGGCGAGAGATGTTTCGTATGCCGATCCTGCGACTCACATTATTGGGATGTGGAGTTCAAGCGTTCCAGCAAATTACAGGGACCAATTCGATCCTCTACTACACTGTAAGTTCCGTTGCCCGACTTCCAGACACTGGCTTACTCTAGACGTATGTATAACTAGCCCTCTTTGTTCGAAAAGGGCGGAATCACGAATCCGCACACTGCAAATCTCGCCACAGGCGGCGTCGGAATCGCTCTTTTTGTGAGCTCCTGGATTCCGATCTTCTACTTCGACCGGATCGGCCGAACTACATGGCTCCAAATCGGCACTGTGGGCATGATGGTCGCGATGATCGGAATAGCTGCACTCCAGAGACAGGCAGAGAAGAGCCCCGAAAAGTCCGGAAACTACATTATAGTGATTTTCCCTTACATGTTCTACGTCTTCTTCAATATCAGCTGGGGTGTCGCTGCCTGGACGTACCCCGCAGAGATCTTCCCACTCTCAATGCGCTCCAAAGGAAATGCGTTGTCTACTTCGGCAAATTGGACAGCCTGCTATATTGTGGCTCAAGTGTCTCCAGTCTTGGCAGAGAGTATTGGGTGGGGACTGTATGTGGTTTATGCTATGATCTGCGTGATGGCATTCGGATTTGTCACTCTTGCAATGGGTGAGTTATTCGATAACAGGCTAAGTTCGATAACTGACTTTGTTAGTGGAAACACGTAACCGGTCCCTTGAAGAGATGAACCTGCTGTTTGGTCTGGAAGATTACTTCAACGAGAATGAAGGGGATGACGAGAACCAAGCGCTGATTAACAAGAACAATACCCCTGAGCGTCTGGACTCAGGGTCTGCAAATGGGGAAGAGAGAATTGCAGGATTGGTTACACAAGGCTTTTGATAATTTCGTAGGCTACTAGCTTACTATTGTTTGATCTGCATGTTCAATACCAGGATCTCTGTTGGAAGTCAAGAGTATCAAGAGCTGACAGGAGGACAGGTATGACAGATCCAATACTTACCTGCATGAACATGTCCGAAAGAACACGTCTATTAAATGATCGTCCATACCAAAGGGCAGGGCAGTGGAGAATATATGTGCCCGTGGCTGTTTATTGGTTTGTCCCTTGCAGAATTACGCAGATCACTCAGCTGCACCATAACTTCCTCACGCAGGTACCATTCTTGATATGCCAAGATTCAGTATGACATGTCTGTTTTTTAGTCTTTCTCACCAAACTGAACACCGGAGATCTTCTCTCGATGAATATATAAATCTCCCATTCTCCCGAGTAGGTTTCGTGATTTAACAAGAGCCTTTCAATCACATTCATCAAGCCTCCACGAAGCCAGCCCAACCGAGCCCAAATTCCCTGGTTCCGTTCCTTTCAGTACTTGCGAACTTCTATACTTGCCAAAATGAAAGCCTCCGTCCTCGCTAGCCTCGCCATGGCCCTCTCCACTGCCATGGCGGCCCCTTTTCCCATCGACAACGCACGAGTCGACCACAGCGAAGGATCTGTGAACAAGCGCCAGGAAGGATTACCCAGCCCATTCGACCTGCCTCAGGGCATCAACCATGGACAGACCTCTGATCTTGGCTCTGCCAGGGCCGCTGATGCTCCAGTTCCAGAGGGCAACGGCCGAGGTTTAAGTTCAGGAAGGACCCCTGGTTCCATTACACGTCATGGTGACACTGTTTCTGGAGGAAACAGTGGCATCCACGTCCCGGGACTTGACGGACGACCGACACAGTGGCGTGATGACGTGCCGAACAGAGCTGACCCAACTCATGCTCTCGATGCGGCCCATGCGCCAGCTGCAGAGCACGACGGCAAAGGTTCTGCTCGCGGTTCGGCGAAGAAACTGTTGCCCTTGGGAGAGGATGGACCGTTGGGTAACGATGCTCACAAGGAAGCTGACCAGGCTTCGGAAGGCGTGGCAGATAAGGATGGCGAGGACCCCCTCGGTAACTCTCATCTGCTTCGGGAGGGAAGCTTGAGACACGCAGATCCAGAGCGCGCGAATGACAAGGAAGTCGACCCGGCCACGAAAGGTGTGGCAGACAAGGATCGCGAGGGCCCCCTCGGCAACTCCCATCTGCTTCCAGGGGGGAGCTTGGGACACGCGGATCTAGAGCACGCGAATGACAGGGGAGCTGACCGGGGCTCAGAAGGTGTGGCAGATAAGGATAGCGAAGGCCCCCTCGGCAGCTCCCATCTGCTTCCGGGGGGAGGCTTGAACCAAGGGGATCTGGAGCGTGCGACTAAGCACGAGTGAACAAGTGAAAGGGGCGGATTGGGTACATAAAGATCTTTTGGCAATGTATAATCTCTAGCCTGTATATTCACAAGCCCCGATACTTCGAGACCATAACTGTTTCCGGATTAAGAGTTGCGCAAAATACTATAATACAACTTTTAAGAGGAAGTCGATATTATGCGAAGAAATAAACTGTAATTGTTTAATTATCCCCCTCTGCGGAATCGCACATCACACAGTTATCGAATCAGCTCCAAGTCCCCAATATGACCAAGTTTTGTAGGGTCAGGATTTTGAGAGCGTTGCAATATGCTATACCAGCATGCGTTGAACGAGTGCAATTAACAGCACGAAAGGTCTTCACACAGTTTCCCACAGACGAGCTGGCAATCCTGCTCTGATCTATCCGAGTCTTGCCTTTCCGGTTGCACTATGTCTGTATCCTTTCCAGCCGGAGTGGCCATGAACCCTTTCCGATCCGACCACACCTCTGGCTGCAATGTGACAGAATGAATGCCATATGCATGGAAACACTCGTTGATTGTTCTGGCGAGACCGCTGAAGTTGGATTTCGCATCATCTGTTAATAGGATGTGAGCTGAAGCGAGGACCTTGGTTTGGTTCAAGCGCCAGATGTGAAGTTCATGGATGGCGCGAACACCGGGGATCTAGGATTAGATGTTAGCGATCGTGTGGCTGGGAGCATAGATTGGACTTTATAGCGTACCCTTTCTAGATCATGTTTCACATCATCCGGGTCTACTTCGCCGGGAGCACTTTGTAGGAGGATCAGACCAGCGCGTTTGACTGCATTGTTAGTCTGCATCTCCTGCGAAGATAGAATGGAAGAACTCACTCAGAGGTAGAGAAGAAGCAAAGATCATAAACGCGATACCCATACTAGCAGCCGGATCCGCGTAGAATCTTCCACCGTAATCAGCAAGCCAGATGACAAGAGCAGATGCCATGACGCCGAGATTGTTGGCTCCGTCGCCGAGAACATGAATCAGTACACCCATCATGGCGAGATCGTGGCCACCTCGTTTGGATTCGGCAGAGGCGGAGTTAATGTGATGTTTATGATGAACGTGCTGAGCCGGGATTAGCTTTGGATGACTGATGGAGGAGGTGACTGACCATTTCGTCTACCAGTCCATGGGATTGGGTATTAGAATGAAGGTCGGTTTCGCTGGCAGTAGTATGGTCTCCATGGTCATGACTATGGCTGTGATCATGTCCATGTCCATGCCCATGATCATGGTCTGTATAGTTCCAGTAAGCAACCTGGATGGATATCTATACAAGAAGTCGTCCAGGGCAAACTTACCATGCAGAAACAAAACACTGATAATGTTCAACGCCAGGCCGATCGAGGCCACGATGAGTACCAGCTTCGGATTTTCAACCGCTGGGTAAGTATCAGTATGTGGAGTCAGAACGTGACAAAAGGAATCTGACGTTGTATAGAGATAAACCGCTCAATCGACTGCAAAAACACGCTAATGCCGAGACCGAAAAGCAGGACTCCGTTGAAAAATGCACCGAGAAGCTCCGCACGTTGCCAGCCGTATGTTAAAGCTTTGGGAGGAGTACGTTTGTTGGATACCTGTGCGAGTAGATGTGAGAAAGGCAGGTTGGCGAGTGACCGAAGGACTTACCACGACAGCCACGAGAGCAATAATAAATCCGATCAGATCGTTCAGCTGTGGCAGGGTTAGGATCCGGGGTAGTGAAGCCGGAACAACAAATGGTGCTTACATAGTGGAAGGCATCCGCAATCAGAGCGAGGGAATGTGTATAAAAGCCAACTAGTTCAAAATCGATAAGCAAAAGGCAGTCTGGCACCCAAGAATAGAACATACCTGAGATTTCGGCGATAAAGAAGGAGGTTGAGATGGCTATGACGGCACTGAGCCGTTGGGTTCGCGAGATTTTGAATGCCATCTCGGGCTGTGTGACAGACAACACTGTCTGCCGTTAGGAAATATCCAGGGACGAGCTAAATATAGTCGGTTCTTGTAAGGCTGAGTTGGCAGCGACTTGGCTTCATCTTCTATTATTTATTGGCGTCCAGTCGAACTATGCGCGGAGGTAAACATTCCCTATTCCGGTCTAGCTTGTAGGTTATATCCCTCCAGCCAATAGGAGCCATAGGAAATGCCGAGGAAAACTTGCCCAATAAGGAAGGTCTGAAAGCCGACCGGAGCCGGGCGGTGACGCCGTCGGAGCCCGGAGATGTTTTTGCCCGCCTGCAGAAATCTTCCTCCGAGCCGGCAACAAGCATCTACAGAGTATTAATGAAGCACGCAACACGTCACCGTCATGGACCCGGCGAGGGAGCTTCACAACTCGCGAAAGTCGATTATGCGAGTAAACCAACAGGGGAAGGTCACAACGCCTCGAAAAGCCCGGGGAACCATCTCGTGCACGACCTGCAGGAGACGCAAGGTGAAATGTGACCGTGCTCAGCCGTGTGCGCAATGCGTCAGGCACAAGATCGCCGACTCTTGTCACTATCCTGACTCGATCAGTGTCTCGTTGACTGCCAGCGTGCAGCGGAGACAAAATGATGGGGATACCTCAGGCTTGACTCCGTACACACAAGTATTCCGGCCAGGACGCAGTGTCTGTGCACATAGTCGATTGGAAGGCCCAACGCCCACGAGAGATGTCGTGGAGAATAATTCATGTTTAGTGGGATCGAGGGTGAATCATCGCCCAGAAGTAAATAGGCTTGATGGAATTCGCGCTGGAACATTCTCGGACGGGGATCACAACGGGATCCAGCCTCTGCCTCCAGATCCAAACGCCTTCTCTTCGTTCTCACATCGAGGGAAAGATCATAAAACACGCTACTTTGGAAGAAGTCATTGGTCGACGACGCTGGATATGGTATCAAGCTCCACCTGATCCTCTTGGCATCACTAACCAGATCGTAGTTTCCAGATCTCAAAGCGCATCTGCAAAAGTATAGCGAGGAAAAGCATAAAGAATCCCACCACAAATTCGACGAGTACCTCGCAATGAAGCAGCTTAAGCACGACATGAGGGCGCAAGACAAGAGGGATCCTGACGTCGCTCGGTATCCGTCAGTGCAGCGATTGGAAGATTTGGTTCCGAGTCGCGGCCTGGCGGATTCTCTAGTAGATCTCTACTTCTCCAGCTTTGAAACCACGTTCCGCGTCTTACACAAGCCCCAGTTCATGTTGGAATATAGGGATTTCTGGGGTCCCCAGAGTCCCCAGACCAATCGATCTGCCAGAACGCTTTTCGTGGCTAAGTTGCTTGCTCTCATGGCATGCTCGAGCAACTTTTATGAACAGCCGCCGGCCGAGGAGCGAACAAATGTGAATATATCGGCTCGGTCCTGGTTTGAGGGTGTTGTGTCGTGGATCAATTCTACAACGGGCTATGCGAGGCTAAACCTCGACATGATTCAAATCAAATGTTTGGTGGTACTCGGTGCCCAAGCCGTTGCCTACGAGGGAGACTTGGCCTGGGCGACGGCGGGATCCCTCATTCGTGAAGGCATCACAATGGGCCTCCATACCGACCCTGCGAATTTCCCCGGAGTCTCCTGCTATATGGCTGAAATGAGACGGCGGATTTGGCTGACCGTTGTCGAATTGGACCTTCAATCCGCGCTGCAAAACGGAACGCCGATGGGAATCTCCTGGGATGAAATGGATGTATCTCTTCCATCCAATGTCGACGATGAAGATCTTCGAGTGGATTCCACCGACCCACCCATATCTCTTCCAACGACGACTCAAACAAGAACGTCCTTCCAGCTAATTCTGGCACGGAATCTGCGAGCTCGCATGACGATCGCCAAGTGCGTCAGTAACCTTCGGGGCTCGTTAGACTATGCAGAGGCATTGGACCTTAGTAACGAGCTGACGACTGGAATGGCCAACATTCCCCATGCCCTCCGAAGCGAAGAAGCGCATGGCACCGGATATTCCACTTTCCAACGATCGTTTTATCTCTTCTTAATATACCGCTGTCTGCTTGCCCTTCATAGGCCATTCTTCCTCTCCATAGCAGACAACGATAACCCGACCTTTGAATACTCGCGGCGGATCTGTGTTCAAGCTAGCACTGCATTACTTGCTCAATTGGAGTCGTCTGATCTAGATGCCCAGTCTGCCGCTGTCACCAACCAATCTTATCCTCTTATCCTAAGGCTGCGAGGAGGAATGTTCCGCGACGACATGTTCCACGCCGCCGCGACCCTCTGCTTTGAGCTCTGTCTACAAGCTCGGGATGCTCGAATTCCTTCGCTACCTGGGTCGCGATCGTCGTTCATCGATTACGGAACAAGCTACCATGCGGGATCGCTCTGGCAGAGCGTTGAGAATGCCGTCCAGTATTTCGAGTTCAAGGTCCGCGCAGAGAAGCAGGGCTGCAAAGCACTCATGTTTCTTCATTTGATTATGACGTCGGCTAGAAATCATAATGCGCAGACGGGTAACAACGGCATCGTCAACCTGGATGATGCCTGCCCGCAAGCCTCTCACCGGTGTAGGGAGCTATTGTTGGCTGATACGGTGCACGCGAATGACGAGACTGCGACGCATGAGGGGCATGACTACGCAGATGTAGGGACCAGAACATCGAACCGCAGTCAAATGCTAATATGTCGAAATATAGGCAGCCGATATACATGCTTCCTCCCCGATCGATGCCACAGAGACCGAGACGATCCAACATATACCCAACCAAGGACCGATCATCACGCCTCTGTCCATGGACAATTCGGTACCCGAGTTCCTGGTAGGTGGATTGGATCCCTGCTGCGATACCAACTCATCTAACGTTCAACAGGATCCTTCCTTGGACTGGAACCTCTTACTCGACTCATTCGACCCCTATTCAACTACTCGATGGCCCTTGATGGACCCACTGATGTGATTTACTCCAACAAACGAAATTGATGGCTATCCTAGAGTCGAGATGTATAGTACACAAAAAGCACCTTAAACTAATAATACAATACCCACCTCCATACCCAAAGTCAAGCTAGTTTTCAATGACAACTCTTTCCCCACCTTCTCAGCCGCACATAATTATACGGCAACGGCGCCAAAAAGCCCGCCGCGATGCTCACGCCCGCCGCGGCCCAAAACGCCGGGTCCTGCACCGCCACCACGCCGCCCGTGAGATACCAGTCCACGGCGTTCTCGGCTGCCTCCATGGCGATCATGGAGACGAGGCTCATGCCCGTCGCGGTGCGGAATGCCGCGCGCAGAGGGAGCTTGTCGGGACCGTGCTTCAGAAGCATGGTTTCGAGGAGGATGGAGGTCGAGATACCGCTTGTCACTGGTTTCGTAAGTTAGTTTTGGTTTCTTGACTATTTGTTTTTCTGTTTCTCTCTGTACAGGAGGGTGGGAGGAGGTACTTGATAATGCCATGATGGTCCCCATTCCCAGCTGAGGAAGGAATGTCTGGAGGATCCACAGGGCCGAGAAGTCGCCGATTGTGCAGCCCACGAGACATCGGAGGGTGTTGATCCCTGCGCGTTTCCACGTGGAGCGGCTGGTCCAGAAAGAGAGCTGTAGAAGAGATTGGCCCGCCGGATTTGAGCCGGGATTTGAAACTTGTTCGGGGCTGGGGGATGCTGGTGACGGAGCAGGGTCTTTGCCCATGGCATGGCAGGATGGTTTGGAGTTGCATGCTAAGAGTGGGGAGAAGGAGGAGAAGACTCTGCTGGGTGTAGAGGGCAATGGCAGCCTTGAAGAGGGTACTGCCAGGTGACGGAAGGATCGTGTGGCTAACATCCTGAGGTGTGATGGAGATAGGGTTGGGTTGATTGAATAGAGGCAGGAGATGTAGAGATGTACTGTAGATGATCATAATAATAAAGAACGGGCCGGATGCACGGGATGCGCCTTACTGCTTTGGGTTAAGGCACCCAGGCCAACGCGAAAAAGACGCGGTCGGACTTTCGGACCGAGACTTGCCGAAAGTAGTTAGTGGCTCCGAAGACATGTCCGAGGTCACGTTGCCTGTTTACTGCCTCCAGTAGTTAACTCTAGATCCAATCGTTCAGTTTCTCTTCTTCATTTCTTACTACTTCTGTTGATGTGGACGTGGCCTTTCGACCCCGACATTGCCAATTGTTTCCGTTGCAACGGTGCATATACAGAACCCCTTCACATTCTACCATCTCTTAACTACATAAGTTGCTCTGTAAGGAAAGAAAATCTCCAACCGAGTCCGACAGACATAGATATATTCCAGACAGTCTTGAGCGTGTCTGAAGCTCTCAAGTCGACTCATCTTCTCGGCCCAAATATCTCGAAATGAATCTTTCCCCTGAGCTCGGCCTCCAAACGAGTGGCGGTTTTGTACGAGAACATGATCTGCGTGGCCGCGCCGGGAGCACCACGGCATTTCAGACGGTCATCCTCTGTTATCCTGGCGTTGGCCTCCTCCCGAGGAATTGCTGTTATGTTTTTGGTATCACCCGAGCAGATGTGGCCCCGGATCATATCTGCATCCAGCAACTCCTGCAGGCGGGGGGATGAAGGTATCTTGTGCCTTTTGGAACACCAGAGGACCTCTTTCCAGTCGTCGCCATACCATATGGCCCCCGAAGTCAGCGTGTCTAGAAAGGGACTGGGAACCTGAATCTGAATGACAGAAGTGAAACAGTCTGGGTTGCGACAGGCAGCCCAGTTCTGGTAGCACTTGGCCGTTGGCTTCTCAGGGGTCCAGTACGAGGCGTACATCGCTCCATTAAAATCCCCACCTGGTTGGGTCCCGAGCGGCATCAGATTGATGCTACCATCGTTGCAAATCATGCTGTCTTGATTGACAAAGCCCTTGGACGATTTTCCTTTGAAGAACACGCGATGGTTGAGAAACTCTGGAGGATCACCTTCTATGATCGTGACATGTGCGTCTGGTAAGCCGAAGGCCCGCAGACCCATCGAGATGGTTCCTTGTTGGCGAGATGTAGCAGTTGCCGATCGCTCTTGCTCGATGCCGGTTTCCGGAGTGCCGTTCGTGCCGTTTGTTTTGCGAGCGAGGCGATCCTGGGCATGGCTTTTCAAAAGGTACTGCCATCTGTCAAGGGTGACATCATTGGTTTCGATGGTGTCTTTTACCCAGAAGGACAAGCTAGCTGTTCCCCTGATGTCGGCATATTCAGGGTCCGCAATTGCGTCCACAATTTCCTTTTTGAGACCAATTCGCATCAATGCTTCTTCGATCGGCATCTCGGAAAGCGGGGGACAATTCAACGAGTTGGCCTGACTGCGAGCATAGTCCAGGAGGCTGTCTGGGCATTGTTGGGGCTCGGGCCGGCCATCAAACCGCTGCCAGGTCTCACGAGCTGTCTCGACGTTAAAGCCAAGATACTCCAGAACTGCAGGGCCATTCTTAATGAGAGGAATTTCCGTATAGCTTGAGCTGGGGTCAAAATGAATCCTGGCTGTTGCCGATGGGGACGGGAGCTCGCTGGATATCGTGGAAGGGGTACCGAAAAGGTTGAAAATAGACCACGATACCGTTCGCTGCCCAGTATTGTACTGGGAAGGGTTTTGGGGCAGGATGATTGAGGCTTGTTCAAGGCATTCCACCTCTTCCTCGGTCAAGATATCCCCCCATGGATCGAAGCAAGGCATCTTTTGACAAAGATAACCGTGTAGTGTGTGTGTGTGTCAAAGTAGAAAGGAGTTGCTGCTGGACCGCTTGTCTAGATCAAAATAGGAGTTCCAGCGCTCGGAGGATGTGAAAAAGAATGAGGGATTGGGCTCTGAAGTAAACATCAGCTTTGACTCCGACTGAAAGTTTATATTCACTGGTTGATGCCCAACGTTGGTCTTTGCCAGTGGAAGGTCGCGGGCTATTGCACGGTTCACTGTGTCCGTGTCTCGGAACTTCACAGCTGTCAACCATGTTTCACGGAATGCACCGTACCTTTGACATGTCAAAAAGCACGTTTCCGCAGTGCTTGGACACAGACAGCCTTGTCTAATATAGTCTTTCAGCAGTATCATGAGTACCGGGCGTAGTGAGAAATCAAGAAGAGAAACCTGATTGATTACATTATCTGACCCCCTTTACAATGGGAAATAGAATGCATAATGCCCTTATACCTGTCTACATTGGGAGTCGGCGTGATTCTTCCTGTTACTTTGAAAGGCTGCCAAAGACAAGGCCGACAATGTTCCATTTAAACTCTGGTAATTTTTTCTGATTTTGTATTTGAGAAACTGCGATCCAATTGAACAATCCATATGGGCGGATTGATAGAATCATGGACTTGCAGTTAACGTTACCTAGTCCAGATCCCCCCGGTCAAGGGCGACAAAGTCGCGTTCGCTGAAGCTGCAATGCGACAGTGGTCTAGTATGTCCAGACAGGAAATGAGAATACTACCTGATTCAGCGATATCGATCTTAGCGGAGAACTGTCTCTGAAGCAGAGCCAGGAACTCATCATGATACCCGCAGAATGTTTCCTCCATATTCGGATATCGATCTCCATAGCGCTCGACCATCGTGGTGACAATATCCTTCATGACGGGGATCCAGCCCTGGGAGATTTCAAAGGACGCCGGGCGCTGGCCATCGGGCTCGTAGCGAATTGCATCCTTCATGATGAGATACTGGCAAATCCCATAGATGATGCGCCCAGTCTCGTAATCCACCTCGCGAGCCTTGCCTATATTGTCATACACATCATGGTATTTTCTGTGGAGGGCTTCCTCGAACCCCATGGGTTCCTCTTTATCTGCGCATCTGAGGAGCTCGCCAAAAGTAGGCGCGTCGACGAAAAGGTACTTTCGGTCTCCCTCGGGGTCAAGGATGACCCAGCGAACAATCATCTCGAATGGTCTAAGGGTATATTCAAGGAAGGCATGCTCCACATGCAGACCGTTGAAGAATTTTTCCATTCTTCCAAAGTCATCATCACCCCCTAAACCCTCGAGGATAACCACATTGGCGTCAGTAATGCGATAGGTTAAATCGTCCTCTTCGCCCTCTTCGTCGTCGTCGTCGTCGTCGTCGTTGTTGGCGTCCTGCTCCTCATCCATCGGATCAAACTCAACGTCATTATACTCAACCTCCGCCGCCGCCTCCTCTTCCACATCATCCTCGTCATGCTCACTACTTCCATCTCCCTCCTGAACATCATCCATGAGTAAGTCCTTCACTTCTTCGTGCATAGGTACGCTCTGCTCATACGAGCTCAGCCTACCCTGTTCCAGAGCGGCCAAATCATAGAGGTTCACCCCATTATTAATGTCCATACGATTCTCTGCGTAGCGTATCAACCTCTCCCGTTCGTCAATAGGCAGGTTAGTGACTTGATCGAACGCCCACTGGACACATTCCGGCGTGAGTGCACTTACCATCTTTGCGGCTGTGAGCTCTTTATGAATATGAACCGAAGTGTGGGGTGTGGGATGTGAGGTGTGAGGCTATTGAATTGTCGGATGAAGCGCAATGGCGAATAACTTGATAATTATGGGGCTTCATGGTCTTTAAATACTTTTTAAATACGATGTGGAAAATATGCTTGACAAAGGAAACAATAATGAGATAAATTATTGAATTGGCCCTGGAAGAAGACCTTTGTTTTGTAAGATAGATGCCATCATTTAGGATAAAAATTAAATGACTGATTCGTGTGCCTTGAGATATGGTCTACTTGTCCTTGTGTACCTAGTGGAAGGTAGCGGAGAAACACAATGAGCAAGTTGATGAAAACCAGTTGATTACTCAAAGGGGCATATATACACCAGGAGCTCGAGCCAGAAAGAAAGACAAAGAGCGTACAGAGCAACGGGAAGGCTCGACAGCACTGCGCTCAATTCCCATGAACAGAGGTATCACCCGATCTCGCCCAGTTCGATACTGCTCGGTATCACAAGATGTACTTTGAGTATCCTCTTTTAGATCTTGGTGTCAGGTTATCTCGTAGTTCCAGTATTAGACTCCACCATAATGTTTAGGCAAGGGGTAACAGAGATACAGGGAGGGCCCTCATTCTAGCTTGAGATCTTTCATGACGTTGACATTATACAATAGAACCGTTTACGAGAACCGGCATATTCCAGTAAGTAGGCAAGAATGAGCACAAGATAGCATTGGAAGGGTTAGCAAGAGGAACTGTAGGGGCAGCTGACGCAGCTGACTCTGTTCTGAAGCTCGACTATCTGTTACCGGGCTATTCCAATGTGAACTCCGTGCAAGTAGAGTGAATATCTCAGCATCTTCCTGTGCACGGACAGACAACGTCATCATAGTTTCTTAAAATAGAATCATTAAGCACCAGTCTTACATGGTATTGGTGAGCGTAATAACCTAATCAGATTTACTCGTTGATGTATACGATTACCGACTGCTCATGGCCAATAAATCCGTAAATAGCTCACATCGAGGGCATCTGAGAGCATAACTTGATATCAAATTCAGTGCAGACTTCCGGTCCAATCTATACCAGGATAGAATGGATCCCATTGGTAGCATAGAACTGCATCAACGTGATCTGCAGGATAAATGTAGGTACACGGTTTCAGTCTCCTCTCACCAATCCTATTCCTATCCTCAATCTGCAACAGTCATACAACTATCCCGTTGGTACCTCAATCCTCAATCAAAATGCCTCGATCCAACCGGCAATGCAGACATAGCCGCCGTCAAAGCAAAGACAAGGCCAAAGCCAAAGACCAGACTCAGCCTGCCGAGCCCAAAGCCTCGGTGTCTCGCATCCCCAGACAATGGGTCATTCTACCGGGTTTCCATGAAATCTACGAACAACCTCAAATCACCAACTGCAAGGCCCTCACCTCCTATAACTGGACGATCGACGCCAGTCCCACAATTATGGTCCCGGGACTTCCTCCATCCTGGTACTCCCGGGCCGCGTCGTCCGTGTCACTCGCGAGCTGCACGGTTATATCCGCGACGCAGACACGGCAAACTATAGACCGTACCCTCTCCAGCCGACAATCGAAGCCATCCTGCACGCGGACCCAGAGTACAACACGCGCGGCGTCGACTTCGTGGCCTGCTCATTAACCTTTGAGCATCTGCTTCGACTGATGTTCACACGCCACGCGCAGTCCTTCCGGATCCTTGTCCAGGGCATCGGGAAGACGATGTTCTTCCTTCCTCGCGAGGGCGAGCTCAATGGGCTTGTCCCTGACCTCAAGGGGTTCCAGCGTTCTTTTCCCGGTTGGTATACCGGTTGGGGGGGAGGATGTCCTGAACGCCGGCTCGCATCACCGGGTCCTGGAGTATGGGTTCGGAGGGCTGCGTTGCGTTGTGAGGCACGAGGCAGATGGGTATCTCATGGAAATGGCACAGGAGATGGAAGAGGAATGTAGGAGCGAGAATAAGGCTTTTGGCGAGCAGTTAACCACCCTCAGTCGCTACGACGTTGATGGCAGGGAGCGAATGCTCATTGTCGACGGGGGATCAGATATCCCACAGCAGGCCAGCTTTGATATGGAGGCACGTTCGGCCCTAAACTATGAGCAGGATGGCATCGATGCCACTGATGATCAGAAGATGGCCAGGCTGTGGGTCAGGCAGATCCACCACGCTCTCATTGGGTTCCACGAAGGGAATGTCTTCAAGCATGTTCGGGTGACGAACATGCGGGACGACATATGTGCGTGGCGGCGCAATAGGATGAATGCGATCGGGAGATTATCATCCATTCTGAAGAAGATTGTGGCCTTTGCGCGAGAGCACGAGGGCCACGTCTTTGAAATCTTCCATCGCAGTGGATCGGGCCTGGAGTTACAGGGCGCTGAGGTGGGCCCTCTGCTGCCCAGGAAGTTGATGACTCGGTGGACGAGGGACCCCAGTACCCTGGCTCTATCTGATGAGAGGGTAACCTTGTTCTTTGCCACAGCGATGAGGGTGTGTATAGGAGGTGAGGTCCCCGGCCCGCGTTGGGTTCTGAGCGCTGATGTGGTTCTGCGATAGAACTGAATATGGTCTCGATCCTGTGCCTGATAGCTCTTTCAAAACCTTCATAGCTTCATTTGCCAAGAAGGCATGGGCTACCTGTTTTGTAGGAATAAAGAGGTGTGAATCGTGAATTCATCCTGAGCCCGAAGGAAGCATAAGTGTAGCCATCTGATAACTCATGCAATCCCTTCATAGTAAGCATAACAGTCAGTAGGAATCAAAATGGACTACCCCCTTGTATAAACCAACCTCATATACGTAGGGCACAACTGACGATGACCTCACAATTCTATCCTCCCATATACATGACCATATCCTCTCCCAAGTCCTTCTCCAAGCCCCCATCCCCGCGAACGCCTGTCTCCTCCTCTCCATGATCCCTCCCTCCTCCCAGACCCGACACTCCTCGTCGATCTCAGCCTTGCCTTTATAAATATCCGCCGTCGCAGGATCCACCCACTTCGTACGATGCAACACCTTCCAGAAGACAAACATCACAGCCCAGAACGCCAGTCCGAAATACGAAGTAATGAACCCCTGGACACTGAACGGCTTGAACACCGTGAGCCCGTTGAACAGCGTCACGGTGCTCCCGATCATCACCGCCACGATGGCTGAGTATGGGTGCAATGGCGACTTCCAGGGCAGAGTATCCCTCGAAACGCCTTGGGCAAGGAGCGCGCGGTACCACGCGAGGAAGATGGCGACCATGCTGGTGTAGGTGACGGTCAGAGCGCACGTCGTGAGATCCACGAACCAGTAGAAGACGGTGGAGGAGGCATTGGAGGCCACCAGGAAGGTGATGCAGCTGAGGAGCGAGACGGTGGCGACAAAGTAGATGGGCATTTCAGCAGGAACGCGGGAGCTTGGCCGTCGCGTGCGAGGGAGTATAGAGTGCGACTGGATGAATAGACGCAGGCGTTGCCACACGACCAACCGGCGAGGAGAATCAGGAGATTGATGAGGTCGGGGAGCCCGTGGATGTTGAGGTTCGTGATCCCGATGACCCAGGGGGATGCGGCGGAACCGGAGGAGCCATTGTCGATGGCTGAGAGCAGGCGAGGGTCTTGCGATGGGCAGATGATGCCCACGGCAAAGACGCCGATCACGTAGAAGCCGACGATGCGGTAGAAAGTCATATTGACGACGCGGGGGATCGTGAAGCGTGGGTTCTGGATCTCGCCGGCTGCGAGGGCTGGGAGGTCGGGGCCCGCGACAGAGAATCCGGCATATACCATCACGGAGAAGAAGCCTAGGAAACGCCCCGTTGTGCCGTCCGTGTAGTATTCGTGTATCACGCCGTGCGTCCAGTTACGGAACCCGTAGGCGTCATGGTTGGGATTGCCTCCGACCATTGTGATGAAGGTCAGCATGACGAGGCCGATCAGCAACAGGATCTTCGTCGAGGCCATTATGAACTCGCTCTCACCGTACCATTTCACGGCGACTACGTTGAGCAGGAAACAGACAACAAGCGCCATGGCGACCCACGCAGCCGGGTTGACGCTGGTATTCCAGTATTGCATGACGGTGGCCACGGCTGAATACTCGGTGCAGACTAGCATGAGGCCGCCGTAGAAATATACCCAGCCCCTGGTCAATTAGCCTCATATCCAGATTGGAGGAAGGGGAGGGCGTACATGGCAAACCCAAACGCAGGATCAATGTACCGCGCAGCCAGTTCGAATATCGACCCCCGAATAGGCAGATGGGCACACATCTCCCCCACGCACAGATTACACGGCCAGATAAACAGAATCCCATAGCACAAATATCCCAGGAAAACCGACAAAGGGCCTGCATCCCGCAGATACGATCCGATGCCGACAAAAAGACCAGTGCCTATCGAACCCCCGATGGCCATCAACTGCACATGGCGCGAGGATAGACCACGTTGTGTCTGACGGTACGGCGCGAGGGTACCGGGAAGGGCATCCTCGGAGAGCTTCTGGTCTTGACCTGATGCCTTCTCCATGGTAGACGGCATATTATGCGACGTCGAGATTGGAAGGGAAGAAGCACCTGTTTATATAACCTCCCGGGTGGCACGACGGCACATGCATCCCAGCCCCGATATGAATCCCGATATAAGGACATTAAGCATATATTGACACGCCCCAGACCGCTGATAAGGCATTTACCACAGCGACCCGCGGGCACCGACCAGAAGGGAGAAGAAAAGGCGATGCTAGTGGCGCTGCCAAGTGATAAGCGTCGGAGCTGAGGGAAATGAGCGCGGGGACTGATAATACAGGCTGCGATAGGACAAGGGCTGTCTGCTTGTATCTTGAAGTATCATGGTTCTTCGCACGATCTGCAGTGGAACTGTTTCACATAGTAACATTGATCATAGCACATGGTGGCCCTCATAGCTAGGCTAACTGACTAGGTAAAGATATAAGATGAATGCATAAGAACACCGACAAGCCTATTTGGATATAATGCACCATGACGACCGGACGGAGAAGAAGAGAAAATATTAACATAGAAAGACAGACTAGCTTCGCATCTCCCAAGGACGGGGTTTAATTGGGCTCAGCAGGATGCAATCGCACCGGCGTCGATATCTCGACAGCATCACCGGTATTCCCGGCTTTCTGGGATCTGCGCCATCGGCACCGGCGCTTCTAGCTCGGTCGGACCTCGCTGAGGCCCTGGCACGGGGGCCATCTGTCCCATGCCCATCTGCTGTGCCTGCTGTTGCTGCTGGAACGAGGTCGAGTCCCAGCTCCAGTGTCCGCTGGCCGGGTGCGGCGGCGGAGAGAAGGCGCGCTGCGTAGGATCCGGACTAGAGACGAACGTGCCCTGGTCGCCCGGATGTCCCGGGGCGCTACTGTTCATCTCGCTCTTTCGTTCTCCGTGGCTGTTGAACAGGGCCCATTGGGCTGTGCGCTCGGTGCGTCCGTCCTCCGACGACATCCACTTCTTGTATATGCGGTTGCGACCGAGCACGAAGAACAGGGCGATAAGAATGGCCACGAAGGCGACGCAGCCGATGACGATGCCAGCGATCGCACCGCCGCTGAGTCCGCTGGAGCCGTGGTGACTGCTGGACGAGCCGGTCGAGCTGGGCGAGGAGGTCGCGGTGCCGCTGGGGGGGAGGTCTCCCTCGGCCGGGGGGGACTCTCCGGGCTCGAGCATGTAGGGATATTGCTTCGCTTTTTTGTACTGAGCTTCCCAGGTCATAGTCTCGTTCTGATCCACGTTAGCAGCGATAGGAATGGGGGTCGTCGAGGGACTTACTGGGTTGATCACGCCCACCATGCCATTCACGATACATGAGTCGATCGCCGTGCAGTAGAAGAACGTTGGCTGCATTCGTTAGCTTTGTTTCTCACAGCCGCTGATAGTCTCGCGAGGTAGACTCACCGCAGTATCATTCACAAGCAACGACCATGTTGGGGGCTGCGCTCCGTTAGTCTTCCTCATATCACCACCCATCACCAGCGAATACTGACCGGTCCCACCAGCTGCCCATTCTTCTCATTGAAGCTATCAAACCTCTCGGAGTTAAAGATCTCCCCGGCCGCCGGCACACACGGGGCCAAGTAGTCTGCCTTGACGACAGAGTGATTGCGCGGATAGAACTCAAAGAGGATCACGTCGCCGACCGCCGCCGTGACGTTATGCGGCCAGTACTGATGCGGATCCTCCTTGGAGCCGACCTTGATGGTATGCGTCGCAGCAGCAGTGGATGAGGCAGTCGATTTGGACCCGGAGGTCGTCGTCGTGGCAGCTGGTTTGGCCATGTTGCGAGTACGAGTGGCAGTCCCCGTCGCGGAGGCGTTCGAATCGTCCGAGGAAGTCGGTTGTGACGAGGCCAGCGCCGCCTGCAGGACGAGCAGCAGCCATGTCATTAAGCGCCAGGGAGACGGCATGCTGATGACCGGTGAAGAGTCTTTTCGTTCCGTGCGCGGCGTTTCAGAATATCGGGAACTTGCCGTCATGCGAAGGAAGGCGCAAAATCCGAACAAAGAGAAGGCAGAACAGCAGGAGGGGAAACAAAAGAAAAAGAAAAAAGAAAAAAAAGAAAAGAAAAAAACAGACCGGAGGGATTAAGTTGAATAATATTACGGGAGAAGAGGGAAATAATAGGACGGGATGCCTACAGAGTCGACGGAGACGAGCGAGAGGGGGTCAGCATCGGACAAAGAGACGACAGACTTTTTTAGTTTCTTTTAATTGCATTTTATTAGTTGCAGCGACCAGGGTATTTCCGCTTCCTGTCTTTCTATCCCACTCCCTGTCGTCGCTGCGTCGAGCAGCGCCTATATCAAATGAACGCCGGTCGTGGCGCAGACCCCCAACCTACCAGCCTGGAAGGGTAAACGAAGAGAGAAAAACAGCGGACAATAACAAATCAACATCTCCGATCCGCCATTCAGCCCATTCAGCGTTGCCAAACCCAGAACTACCGCCGGAACCGGCTTAGCTGGGCTGGTCGGCGGTGATCCTGGGCCAGCCTGGGCAGGCTAACCATGGATCCAACGTGAGCCATTCAGCTAAAGCGCTGCCCGAGATTGTTGCTCTGTCTGTCTCCACTTCCTCCCGGGCTTTCCCTTCGTAGGGCCTCCGTTTGGCGCCAGGGTGGCCCTGCTCAAGCACAGCCTGGCTCCTGAGTGGTCCAGCGCGGCCAGCATCACACATTAATGGGCTTGGCGCACGCCAGAATCGCTAGCAAATGAAGCCAGCCTTGTGATCAAAGAAAAAAAAAGGTCGACCTTTTGGATTTGGCCCCCGTTGAGGACCCAGAGGATCCATTTGTAGCGTCATACTGGCCGATGGAGATGCTCTGAGTTAGGGCAGAACCCTTAAGAGCCGCCCTTTTGGAGGTCAACAGACTCGACTCTGAGCACTCTCTCCTCCGTTCACAGTGACAAGGCAGCTCAATCTCGTTACGAGCTCGCTCTGCGCCTCCCGGCTGGTCCGACACTGACCGTCTCGAGCACTGCCGGGTCAGACGTGGAAAGAATTCTCAGCTCGGGTTTCTTGCCTCCGACCGTACGATGTGTCCGACAGAACCAAGGCACTAAAATGCTAGAATGCGACCTTGGACTGACTAGCAGTGCAATGGGCAGCAATGGACGAAAGAAGGAAGACACCCTGGACACTGTCGCAGTCATCCACAGACTGTCCATCGTTGTCTCTGCTCCACTGCGTCAGATAGGTTCTATTATTAATTGATCTGTAGACCGTCTGGCCGCAGTACCTAGTACGGAGTCAGGCTCGATAGTCACGACAGGACTCGTCGTCCCAATTAATAATGTCATCTTATCACATGGCATGAACCCGTAGTCGATCGTTAGTTGCTCAGTAGTTTATCCTTCGCGTAATCTGCCAGCGTTCAGCCGGAAAAGCACCCGAGGTCCGAGTGATTGGCCTCTCGTATACCGATTCACGACGGACCGAAGCCGTCAGGATTTAGCTCCAGCGACTGTTTCCAGGAAAATCGTACTTTGTTCAACGAAGCTTCGGGGTTGGATCGCTGGCGTTTCAGATCGGTGGATGAGAAAAGCAGCTTGCAGCTCGACATACATGACCTGCATGGCTGGGCCATTATTTCTCCGTTGACAGAGTTCTCCCCGGAGTGCCTGGTCCACAATGACATCAATTTGCATACAGAGATGCTCTTCATGGTCAATCTTCCGTCGAGACAGCGACGCCTATTTGTGGGAAGTGTGCGATTGTGTCCTGGAGCAACCCCCGTTGGTGGAGATAGAAATCGCAGCTTCAATTCCTCATTCCTCACAAGGTGAGCAATAACCGCCAGATGCAATCACGCCGTCAAAATATGTATCTCTATCACAGCATCACGGCGCGTATGCCAGTATCCCAGCCCAATCCCTCCCTGACTCCCTGCCCACTACCGTAACCGACCGTCTCAAAAACCAGACCTCGCGATGCACCTGCAGCTGCATTTCCTCGCCTACAGCACGCTCTCGACCCTAGTCTTCCCCGCTTCCTCGTCTCCTCTTCCTGCATCTTCATCACAAACCAAACCGCCCTTCGTTCTACTAGCAGGGGACAGCACGACGGCGACGCAGGCGACCAATGGCGGCGGCTGGGGTGACGGCTTTTTGGCCACGACGCTCCACCACGGGCGCCAAAGGCCTCAACTACGGGCACAACGGCGCAACGACGGTCTGTTTCCGGACGGCGGAGACTCGGAGACGGTATTGGAGAAGCTGCTGCAGTACAGGGATGTTTACGCGCCTTGCGTGACGATCCAATTCGTCACAATGATCAGAAACCGGCCTCGTGGCTTCGCTGCTGGTCGGCGCCAGTCCAGACCTCAGGCACGCGGGGTTTGTGGCGTTGGAGAAGGCGTTGCATAAATGGAATTATGACTGGCCTGGCCTATAGACCGAGCGAGACCAGTACATCAATGTGGTCTATCATCTCCGATGTTAAGGCGGACTCCGAAATGTGGTCGGTCCGTCCACTTGGCCTGAACCCCAGATCCAGTGGTGTATTTCGTAGTAGACTTTAGATAGATTTGTAGGTGCCAGCTAGAATAGTAAAAGAGGCTTTCCAAGTAGACAAGGCTGTATATACCCTTCCACGTTCTCCTAAAGCTAATCAGGGCCGGCTGCGCCTTCCGGGCTCACCGGGGCCGCTCTGATTCCATAGATCTCACAGCCTTACCGGATGGACAGGAACCAAGTCTTCGTCGTTCATGTCAGCCTTATTGAAACCCTATCATGCTTACTGACATCATCATCCAGATATGGTACCACCTTCGTCTCGCACCACTTGAACCTGGGCCAGTAAACCTAGTAGCCAAAGTGAGTATATAAAAGTGCATTGTTCAGTCTAGTCTGATCCATTTAACTCTACTATTCAATCAAATTTTACACCACGAGAGACGTCAATAAGAGAGGTTAGGCATTTTATCGGGTTATTCCTTTGTGCGCGCCTGTCACTATTCTTCGTATATGTCTCGGATCTTCAGGGAAGAACCGGTGGATTATTACGATGCATCTTCACAGAATCTGAAGGCGACCTGTTCCACCACCAAAGTTATGCATAAACTATGTTTGCTTGAGCGGATTATTGTGCACGGTGAAATAACGAAAAGTAGGAAACAGCCCCGCTCATAAATTCGACGGCAAACACGATTACATGGAATCTTAGAGGTAGGGGACGATCACTCCTCCTCCCAGTGATGCGCGAAGAAACACCAAGCAGATGCAGGGCACAACACTATATTGACGCTTTATGCGTCCCAGGGATGTGCCAGGCATGTAGCAGGCATGTGTCAGCTGCAGTTAGCTGTGTTCTCCTGATTTAGTCGTTCAATATGCAAGATTCTGCTTCCCAGGTGAAGCGTCTGCACAGCCTATTTTTTTAGCTAGGGTCCAGCGAGTTAATGTACTAACCCTTGTGGTATGTTCCAGAAGCAATTAAAGCATCTTTATTTTGCACGGGCAGTTGTTCGCCTAATTCTTCTGGATATCAGACTCAATAAATGACATTTTGCCTGTTGATATTTTGCTTTAAATAGCTATGGTCAACTACAAAAGTCTCATGGACTGTTCAAAGTATTCTGGTATTTGTTATCCACATGAGAAGACTGAACCCTGCTGTATGTGAATAAAATTATTAAACTCCTTATCCACTGTATAATACATGTTCGAAACCTGCAAACTAATCCCTATTTCATCATTTTACCTTTCATGGGTTTAAAAGGGGATAGGCGATGGCTCTACCTCCATCTATGTCCATATGCAGTGCATGAGGGGTTGATATACCGTGTTGATATTCATAAGTTATGGAAGGACGGAAATATGTGTCTCTGTTGACTATCTTCTCCAAATTCAATTTCAGTGTGCTATTATCTCGAACAGATCTATCAGGCAGTCACCTCATTCTACCGCACTATGAATCGTCATCTGCAACTACTGTGTACTCCACTTCGATTCGTTAACCTAGCTAGGCTAGAAGGATCCGATATGCTGGACTTATCGACAACCGAAGGTGGGCAGGAGGGTCGCTTGGCCATATTTAGAAAGGTTCATGGACACCCTGCCTGCAAGTATCTGAATAAATCTAAATAATTCGAGATTAACGACGACGAAAAGATCACGAGTTGAAGCATTAGCTCAGCCAAGGCCATTAAAACCAGGAAACGACAAGAGGTCCATGTCGGCGGTCTTGGAGGTACTTAGAATAAATTCAATGTTGGCAATCGTGGTCTGATGGCTGTCGAGGCTTTCTTGAGCGGCCTTTGGACGGGGATTTGAAATCCATCACTTTGACTTTTGGGTGATGGTAGGTTTCTTCTTACTTGGTAGTCTAGATAGCTTCTAATTGTGTTTAGGCCTCATCTATCGACCGCAAAGTGACTAGACTACTATGCGTGAGTTGTCAAGAACTCTGGTTTATAAAGGAGCTACTGGAAGCGCTACTGTTTAATAGCCTGTACCATCTCCCCGACCAAGGTTTATAAGATATTCTCATATAGTCTAATGTTATATACAATAACGACAAGGCACCCACTCCGTCTTTTGTCTTGCCCCTACCTCTATAAGCTGAAAGGATAATGTGCCCTCCTTGCAGTATATGACGGATGTCTGGTTGCGTTCGTCTCGACCGCCATGGCTTTGGCTTTGGCTTCGGATTGGGCTCCCCGGCCTGCCGGAGGAGTTTGTTCTCCGTCGCGCCGTTGGCCTGGCATGCTAAACTGGGGATGATACTGTCAGCATTCCGTCATTCGCTGGGTCTTCAGCCCTGCCGGGGTTATAGTTGAGGGTAAGAGCGATGGTAACGGGGACGGGGACGGGGACGGAGACGGCGATCCCGTTGCGGTGGTTCCAGCCGGAGGTAGCACCTTGGTTGATTTCATTTCATTCTGGGTGCGGTCATCACCGCTGGTGCTAGGGCTACTGCCTCTCATTGGTATTAGTGCCGAGATCAGGGAGGACCAGCCATGGTTGCAGGTTAGGTTACCGAGTGGCTGGTCCCCGATGCCGACTTGAACCATTTGGACTACATGGTGATAATTCTCTATGGGGGAGAATTTCTGGGAACCTGTTGCTGCTTGGTCCGGGGTATCTGCTTTTTGAACTACACGGCGGCCTTTGAAGTAACGTTGGAACTGATCTTCTGGGTCTATGCTAGCATGACATCCGTTTGAATTTCGCTAATCGTTATAATATCCCGAATATTGTCACCGCAGCTGTCGTCATGTATTTGCTGTTGTGCGTCTCGGGGCCATTGTAATCACGGTATCCATATCTTTGGTGTCGATGCTGTTTGCGAAGTATGTTCGATTATCGGGACTACGCTTAAATAACGCTAGTATCTGTTTGCGAGGTCGTGCTTGTTTCTGAAGGTTCATCTTCCTTCTCAGCCAGATTTGCGGCTCTGTGCTTCCAGGTATCCTTGCGGTCATGGCAGCTGGGACTATGTTAATGTTCTTCTGTTGCTTTCATAGGCTTGCTAGCGGCTCTTTGGATGACTTGGTTGGTGCTGCCGAATAGCAGGCTTCATGATAAGTAAACCATCGGACAGAACGCAGCAATATCATTTCAACTAGTACTACTGAAAGCCTTACTCGCACACCATCTTCAACTTGAAATCAGAAAATCAAGAGAGCAAAAGTACAAACAGATATAGATCCACGACATCTGCCCCAGTCAATGACTCATCCTTAGGCAGCAGCTGTCTCAAACATCTACAGAACCTGAACACGAGGTCCAGTAACCCCGATATCCCACCGAATGGCCACCTCATCATTTACTCCGACAAATTCAAATCCAGCGATTTTACCGGCCGGGCAATCAAACTCGGGATATCCATCATAAGACATCAGCCACTCCGCGACCCCCGGAGCAGCGACCTTGATGCGTCCAACGTGTTTATCTCTCGACTGCACAATCACCTTGGCCACCTCCTTGGACGCAGCCGCCATGGCCTGCACATTAACCTCGCCCTTCTTGTCCTGTGCACCGGTCGGCTTCGTCGCGGTGAAGACGTCCGCCTGCTGCGAGCCGGTCGAGACGTCGCGCTCCCACAGGTCAAAGAGCAGTTTGCACTTGCGGCCCTCGAGGTCGGGAGACACGTCGAAGGTCACGATGGTGGTTGTTTCGTCAGCTTGGTTGCCGTTCTTGACGACAAGGAGCTGGTCCTGCGGGTCCTCTTTGAAGTCGCCGCTCTGCACCCAGTAGCGGTAGGTGCTGTATGGGTAGATGAGAGAGTCGGCGCGAGCCCGGGGGACGGCAGCCGTAACGAGGCTGGCGACGCCGAGGAGGGAGAGAATAATGTATCTCATTTTGATGATTGGATTGGAGTTTGTATTTCCTTTGAGGGGATGAACTGATTGATTGGGTTATTGCTCTTGTGGTTGCTGTGTTTATGGTGATTGAATCCCCGGATTCCTCGACCTTTATATACCTTTCTTCCTCACCTCTCTATCATGTATCTATACACCCAGTAAGGCGTAAAATTAGAAAGCACAATGTCAACTCTTCCATTACATCCGAGAATCAGGCCTTCATACTGCTCCGTCGCAAACGCTCTCATTGCTCTTGTTTCTCTCTCCCGCCCGCCAAGTATGGATCTCGTATCCTGCTCGCCTTAAAGTGTAACTATGCACATCCGTACATGTTTTCCTTGGGCCGGAAGCACGTATGTCTCTGCTGGTTTGCCTGACCGGTGTCCTGTTCGAACCAATCCTATTGGATTAACACGTGTTGCTGTAATGCTAGAGTATACCAGTCAGGTGAGAGAGCGGGCAGTGGATACGTGACAGTGCCTTAGGGACAAACTAATGACGTCAATTCCTAAATTTCTAAGACATAAGTCTCATCGGGGGAGGTGTTGCAAGGTTACTGGCTGGGCCATCGTATTCCACAGCCACGCGCGAGCAACCCGGACGCTCGGCGTGGCAGCAATGATCGCCGATGGGAGGTTTAGATGATTGGTAATGGATCTTATGCCGTGGTTTTCCGGTGACGATCGACGGGGTCTGATCCTTGTCTGTATGCTGGTTGGAAGCTCATCTGGTCTTTGGGCTGGTTGGAGGATATATTTAGACTGGGCTTATATAGTTTGGGAAGTGACACAGATGAGCAATAATTTCTAATTCGAGCAAAGATCAGGTTGCTCTGCATGAGTACAATGCGTTGGGATCTGTGTCACACCGACTATTGATTCTGCTTCGTCTAAGCCTTCAGCCTTATATCATATTGACTCTTGTGCTTTTTATTCCTACCAATAGATCTATCATATTTCTTAACCCCAAATCACTTTTGGGCTCCTGACTCAGACATACTTCACTGGTTAAACCAATGCTCGACACATGTTCCCCTCCGCTGGATATCCCCTCAGTCCACTCCATGTAATCCCAATAATAGTACGGTCTGCCATTCCTATCGACAGTGGCATTTCTGATGAGCCTATCAGTCCAAAATGCGCTCCCTCTCGTATGTTTCGCACATGCATAGAACCCCGTAACCAGCGCATTCTGCTAACGCATTTCCCAGCTTGTACCAACCACTTGCCCACAAGCGTCGGAAACTTGCCGTCACTCCTCCCTGTGATCGCATCCAGGCACAAATACGTGGTGATATTTTGCCCCATGGCTTTTTGTCCTGCAAAATAGTAGTTATACCATCTGAGGAAATCTCGTGCGGTTGCTGAAATTCGCCTCCCAGCACTCTTTCTCCTCAGAAACTACCCTGTAACACGCCGGGGATTTTCAGGGTAGTTTTATCCACTCGCAACATAACCTCGTGAATGCATTTAAATGTCCAGGCGGCTGTTGATCAACGAAGCGATGGACCCTGCAGATCTCAAGGATCCACTAGGAGATTATATAGCGGCCTTTACCCCATGGGGTAAGATATGCAGCAATCTCCAGACATCTAGTAGCCCCAGCCGGGGGATTCTGCCTGAAACTGTTAAATGCCGAGCAGTCTACGCGCGCAGCCTAGGTGTTAATTGCGTTTCTGTCCACGGATTCCTTCCGGATCTAAGAAACGAATGCTATAAAGTGTTCTTTGCATCTGGGCAACGATACACCGCGTGCAATGGAAATGTATGGATTCCCTACCCGTGGCTATAACTTCATGAACGAGTAGTTACTGGCGGTTCTGAATCCATGGCCATTTTTATTGTCAAACTCGGCGCGGAGAAATCGGTGATACATTCAAATGTTGGAAGAAAGAAACGTACGCCTAGGATACATATTCCTGCCCATGCGAGTCCCTATGGCTCTCGTCGACTTGCTCGCACATCCCAATGAAATAAGTTGAACTCGATGCCCCCTCGATCTCCCTCCTCGCAGACCGCTTCGGTCGCAGAATGACTGTTTTTATCGACTTGGTCTTCTACTGTACTCATTCGCGGGGAATCTGGTGGCGGCAGTCTCTTACTTCGACCTTTATCGTGAAATGAAGGGACGTACGTCAAAAGAAATGGAAAATGGTTTGGGAGATATCGTCAGGTGCTGTAGCTGATTCTTGGGGTGATGAGATGACAGAGATTGTACCAGGATAGTGTTTGTTGTGGAATTTTCCACAAAACGTCCTCTACTATATTTCCCGTTAGCTGGGCGGGTTACCGTAACGGGTAACTCCGAAATATATATTGGGTGCATTTAGTGCTGCCACCGATATCTAGCGACCGTACCCTCAAGCCTAACTTGAGCATGATCCAGGTAGTAGTGGGAGGTCGTTGATAAATCATGGCTGACGATTGAAGTCTTTATGTATTTGGTCTTTGATCTGGTTGTCATCCATCCCGCTGCACCATTGTTACCGTCTGGTACCGGGCGTGGGAATTTCCGAGATGACCTTTGAATCTCTACATCAACCGTTTTCTATGGTGGTTTTGACATTACTCGAATTCTCCCACTTCTTTATGTAGTACTTGATGTCCTATACGGAGTTCTGCAAGCCCGAGCCCAGTCCTACAACTGCGTGCCTGCAAACGAAACATATAGGCATTCATCTCAGCCCTAATTTGTTGTTAACCGGCAAACCAATAACAGACCTACAGTATAAATTATAACTACAGGAGCAAACACCATCCACCCCTGATATCGCGTGCTCCGCTCGATGCGAGCGGCACGAATCATGCCGGGACAAGGGAATCATGATATGGCTTCGTGTTGGATCTCGATCTGCACCCTTATTGGTGCTCCTCTGGGGCCGGACGCACCGTTCATTCGAGAAGGAAGGTTAGTCTGCCTCAAGCTTCCATCCTGCACGTCGCAAACTCGCAATCAAGGCGCGGGGATTGCGCCACCGCGCCAAGAGGACGGGCTTGGCGTGAGGGTTCTGTCGTGCCGATACGGCGGAATGTTTCCTGGGGGGATTGATTCGGTGGGGTTAGTATTTGGGTGTTGTTTATGGGCAAAGAGTTGGACTGGACTGGGTTGGACTGGATGAGGGCACCGACTGTCACGCGTCGGGAATGCCGGAAAGAACAGGCAGGCAGGCAAGCTCAGGCATGAAGAGGCAAAGGCAACGAGGCACCAAGGCAACAGGGCAGCATCACGTGCCGCTAACCCGTTTCGGGCATCCCCGCTGACCGACGGGGCCCTAATTTCGGCTCTCCAACACGCGCCAACAACAGGTGAATATCGCCATTGCGACCACTTCCAAGCCTCTTGGCGCGATGGGATGTCTTCCCTAACGCTGCTTGGCATGGCTCGACCATCTCCGGGGGTCACTAGCATGGGACCTGGTTTGCCCCCCCCCAATGCCCTTGGCACCGGGGGCAAAATCGTACAAAAGAAAAACTCGACGCGCTGATGTGCTCGGACGTTTCAGGTACTGGGTTTTCTGATCTCTCTGCTGGTGTGGTCGCACTGTTGATTTCGCATATTGCAATTCATTGTTGCCTATGCGGTTGCAGTCGCTATGTTCCAGCGCTTCCGTCGAAACTTCCGGGGCGGTCCCCTGGGGGTCGCCAAAAGAGTCATCGCTTGGATTGCGCCGCCGCCGCAAAAGTCAGAAGATGGGCGAGATCAGTGGCCGTCCAGAGCGGCTTTCCTGTTAGCAGCCATGGGCGGTTGCGCTGGCCAGGGTAATCTCCTGCGCTATCCCTCGGTGGTGTACAATAACTACGGCCTGCAGTGGTTTATCCCGTACCTGTTGGCTGTTTTCGGAGTTGCGATTCCGACTCTCATTCTGGAGATCTCGATCGGTCAGGCATATCGGGGTGGAACGGCCATCGCGTTCAATAATATCAACAGGCGGCTGAAAGGTGTGGGCATCGGGCCGATTCTGGTCAGCTTCATCGTGACGCAGTATTTCACGGTCAATCTGGCTTGGATCATGAATTACTTCCGCAACTCCTTTACCAGTCCCCTGCCGTGGGAGAACCGGATTGAGGAGTTCTATATGGGCGATGTGGTCGCCAATCCGGATCCCATCATGGGGAGTCTGACCGACGATCACAAGGGCGTCGTCGCATATACGAAATATCCGAGCGTCGGTGTCCTGGGCGAAACGGTCGGATGGAGCGCGTTTATCTGGTTTCTTATCTGGATTTCCATATTTCGCGGCGTCGGTATGACCGGTCGCGTCGTGTACTGGACTATGGGTCTTCCGATCGTCACGACGATCATCCTGGTAGGCCGTGCCTGCTCCCTCGAGAATGCCCGCGAAGGCGTGAAGCTGCTCTGGGCAACCTGGCGAGGGAGTCAACTTGCGTCGGGGACCGTCTGGCAGACAGCCGTTGGGCAGGTCTTCTTCTCTACCGGCATCGGGTTTGGATACTTCACCTCCTATGCGTCGTACAACGCCAAGCATTCGAATGCCGTGATGGACGCGGTGCTCATCTGCGGCAGTAACGTTCTGTTCGAGAACTTTGCTGCCTTTGCAGTATTTGGCGTCGTCGGATACCTCAGACGGTGGCCTCAGGACGGAGAACGGCTCGGGGCCTTCGTCGTAGGATTCCTCACGCTGCCCGAAGCCGTGCTGCACATGCCCGGAGCAAACTGGTGGGCCATCCTGCTGTTCTTCACGCTAGTAGTCCTCGGATTCAGCTCTGCCTTCGTGATGCTAGACGCCTGCGCCACGCTGGCCGTCGACGCGGGCGTCAAGCTCCCCCGGCCGGTCATCGTGACTTCGCTGACCATCGTCTCGTTTCTCATGTGCCTGCCCTACTGCACGGAATTCGGCTTCTACCTCCTCGACGGCATCGACCGCTGGATCAACAACATCTGCCTCATCTTCGTCGTCTGGTCCGAGCTTGTCAGTGCCACCACGGTCTACCGCTGGCAGGACGTCGTCAGCCAGACCGGCCGCCCGGCCTTCCTGCTCTACAACGTCGGCTACTTCGGCGGACAGATCGTCGGCGTGGCTGTCGCGCACGGCGTCGAGATGCCAGAGGCCGGTGCTGGCGCCGGCTTTGGCCTGTACATCGTCTGCACCGTCGCCTCCGTCCTGGTGGCCTCCACCCCGACTATCAAAGCCGCCGGCTTCTGGGGCCGGAACCCCTTCCTCAGCCGGTTCTGGTACCTGGCATTCTACTCTGTAAGGCCATCTCCTTCCGTAACTCACTACAAACCCGTAACTAACAACTCCACCAGGGCAACCAACTCCGGCGCGACCTCAACGCCGTCGTCGGCGGCAACGGCAACTGGAAGATCCCGCGCTTCTGGCCCATTCTGCTACGCTACGTCAGCGCGCCCGTGCTGGCCATTATCTTCAGTTTCGCGTATCCCGAGTTCCATACCCTGCGCTACGACCCCATGATGATCGCGGGGTTTATTCTCGCGCATTTCTGCCTCCTGGCCATTCTGCTGGGGTTCGTGCTGCCACGGTACTACGATGTGTTTATTCCGCCGGCCAGACGCGCCGAGGGCACGGAGGTTACGGTTGCTGGGCAGCCGAAGACGGAGGGATTCCTGGAGCCGGTTGGGCCGTTGGATTTTGAGGCTGGGTTGGGGGGCCCTGGGGTGGGGATAGCGAAGGGGGAGGAGTTGGGGACGAGGAATCTGGATTAGGATATGCTTTTGATTGATGTACTTCCTGTAGTTTTTATGTATCGGTTTGTTTCGCTCTGTTGGATGGGAGATTGTTTATTGTTATAAGAGGTGAGTGCCAGCATCCAGGTGAGACCGATTTATCGTCCGGCACCCCCAATGTCACATTTCTGCCTATAGAGTGGAGTTCGCATGGGAAATGGATACAGAGAACACAAATGGTATATACCCAAGAGTCCAGCCAAGGTGAGGTGAGTTAGTTGCCCCTGTCCTTCAAGACCTTATCCACCTCCTCCGCCACATTATAGTTCACGACCTGCTTAATCGGACGCGAGAGGATTCCAGGGAAGAAACCTATTTCATATTAGCACAATACCCATGAAGACATGGAGGCTCGAATATCCAAAATCAGACAAAGTCCAAACAGATATGACACCCCCTTCACAAGGGCCGAACTGAACTGAACAATACGTACCCATCACCCACATGAAAGCATACATCACCATCTCCCCCGCCCAGCCTACATCGCGCTTCTGATTCTGCCGTCCCTTCGCATCCTGCAGGATCCTTTCGACGTGCGGTTTCCGCAGATCAATATACATATGCGCCGCATGCGTGATACTCAGCTTTGTTTGGATCACATCTCCAGCTTCCTCTTCCTCATCTCCCACGGCTTCTCGCGTTAGCTGACTCGCCAGAAACAAACTAAATGCTTCCGCGTCCTCAATCCCCTGCGATGCGCCCTGTCCGCTTGTCGAGGGTAAGGCGTGCGCTGCGTCGCCGATTAGTACCACGCCGTGTTTTTCCCACGTGGGCAGGACAGGGGATGTCCATGTGGGATAGATGTTCGTGACCTTCAGAGTGTCTAGAATAGATCGGATGATTGGATCGGTCCAGTTGGCGTGTCTGGTGCGCAGGTCGTTGGCGATGGATGATAGGGAGACGGTGGATGGAGTTGGCGGCGGGGAGGGATGCTCGTAGGTGGACCACCACATTAGAGTGTCGCCTGGGGGAGTGATGGTGTATGGGGACGGTGACGATTCTGACGAAGAGGCGGAAGAGCTGGGAAAGTAGCCGAAGAAGCCGTTGCCGCTTAATAAAAGAGACATTGTGCCTGGTTTGATATGGTCTTTTAGAGATGCCGGGAGGGGAGTGAAGCCGCCCACGCCGACGAGGCCTCTGATTTGGGTTAGCTATTATTATTGAGGAGCATAGAAGCAGGGAGAGACGTACTCGTATTGCGGCCCATATTCGTATTCGGAATCCTCTTCGTCCGGTGTTTGTTTAGAGAACACCCCCCGTCGAGTGACGCTTCGCAGTCCGTCAGCTCCAATGACCAGGTCAAACTCCTGTTGTTCTCCGTTTTCGAATTTTATGGCGTTCAGTCCGTCAGCTCGCGGAATCACTCTCTGAACTCGCTTCGTGACCACGTCTGCGTCGGGGACCCTGGATCGTAGACAATTCCACAACGCGTGCCGACTACTGGCTACCATGTGCATGCGCATGCTGCCTTCACTGCCGTTCCCAGTCGACTGAGATCTGAACACCTCAGGAATAGGTCTGGGATCAGACGTTGAGTCCAAATCCGCCAACACGCTCCCGCGCTTGGTCTTCAGCGAACTGGTGGAAATGGAGTATCCGGACCGCACGATATCGCTGACCAGCGACTGGGACGGATCCAGACGCGATAGAACGCTGAGTCCATTTGCTGCAAGGCCCAGACCGCCGCCGATGACGGGACTTGAGGTAGTATTTCCATTCTCAGGTGGAACAGGTGTGGAGAACGCTTCGAAGACAGTGATGCTCTCGATGCATCGTGCAGGGAGGTGTTTTTTGAGCGAAAGATACGTGGTGCAGCCGGAGATGCCGCCGCCTATGATTGCGATTTTCATTTTGAAGCCGAGATAATGGGGAGGTGCTGTTACGATAGCCTACAAGAGAGGTCTACTTAAGCAACCAGGGTCGCTGGGAATATGAGTAGCTTTCTGTTTCTGCCTGGTGTCCTATTTTTCTGTGTGACGTCAGAACACGAGGTCCTGTTGAGTCATCGATGGATATAATTAACTTAGTTCATCTGCTAGCTTTGCCTATATGTGGTTTCATTATCACGGCCCATGCGATCGCAACCATGGTTCGTCGCAGCTCAGACCACCGGTAGGCATCGTCTATACTCTACGTCCAATAACCCCCTGTCTGGTCGACACAGTACTATTGCCCTTCCACTGGTCCAACCAAACACCCACAAACCGCACCACCTCCTTCTGCACGTCGACGACCTCTTTCGGCGGAACCCCAGGCTTCGTCTGATTGCCAGGCACCCCGTTCTGGTCCCAATGGTGCACCGCCCCGGTGATGCCATCCCACACATGCCCCGCCGGGATATCAATCAGGATGAACGGCTCTTCGTCCGTGGACTTCCGCGCAGCCGTCCCGTCGGCGTGCGGCGTCGCGTCGCGCCACGGATCAGCCAGTCCGTCGATGATTGCGACGCGAGGGTACGAGAACTCGAACCCGCCGTGGCGGTTGATGTTGTCGACGTTCGGCGGCGTCTTGATACCGAATTGTCCCGGACAGAAACTCGATAGCGTCTGGACGTCGAGCACCCGCGGGACTAGGGGTAGGATGTCCTCGGGGACGCCGGAGCCGGTCGTGAAGTAGCCCCATTCGGTGCAGACTTGGTAGCTCCAACTGATGCCGGAGGATTTGGGAAGGGGGTTTGCCTTTGACGTGTCCTTGCTGGTCTTGTCCTTGTTCTTGTCTGTGTGTTTGTCTTTGTCGGAGCCATCCAGTCCCAACTCGGAGTCCGAGTAGGAGAACACTAAGTGGTCGAGATATCCCACGTGGTTCAAGATCTGCGTCACGAACGTCTGGTTCCCGGCGTCGTAGTCCGCCAGATCAAGCAACTGCTTGATCGATTCCTCGACCTTCTTGGTCTCCGGATACAGCAGGTCCGTGCTGGTGATGTTCTCGCAGTACTGCTTGAACCCTGGGTCCCCGATGGCCGGGTCCCAGTTGCGGCCCTGGAACGAGTCCAGCCCGCCGGATAGCGAGCTGGCGAAGCTGACATCCGACATGTCAGCCGAGGCGCCGAACGCGGACTTCAGCTGCGCGTTCAGGGTCTTGTTGTCCGGGTGGTCGATCAGCACCGTGTCGACGACGTGGATGAACTCCTGCGTCAGCCGGATACACTCCCCGGGGGCATGCTTCCGGATGGGCTCGAAGTACTTCCAGTAGTCGACGATGGCGGCCGTCACGCCCGACGACGACACGGCGCCCCAGTAGACGTCCGGGTACAGCTTGCGGAGAAAAGCCACGAAGGCGCCGGCGTAGGACCCACCGTAGGCGAGCCAAGGGGTGGCCGTGGGGCTGAGATCGACGTGCTCGAGGCCAGGGAACCGCACGTGCTGCGCAAAATAGGCGTAGTCGGCCAGCGCCTGGTCCGTGGACAGAAAGCGGATGTTGTCGGTGTCGAGCTCCTCGAAGGGAAAGCTGTCGCCGTAGTAGCGGTGCTCGAGGATGACGCCGATGCCGTGGTACGCCTTGGCCAGCTGCGTGACGATGCCCTGCGAGAGGAAGGGGAAACGGTCGGTGGCGTCCGTTTCGCCAGCTGCGATCACGATCACCGGCCCTCCTTTCTGGTAGTGGCTGGCGTCGAACCAGTATCGCAAGTCGAACTCGTCGTCCGTGTGTGGCGCGTAGCGGCTGTCGTTGTGGAAATGGTCGACGGGCACGGACAGCGTGTGCGCGGCATACGAGGCCGCCGCCTGTGCGCGTGGCGTTAGTCTGCCTCCGCGCGTGGCTTTATGGCGTTCCTTCAGCGCATGCAATCGCGGCACGGCCAGCTCGAGCGGCGTGTACTCGAAGGCCTGCGTGATCACTGCAGGCAGGACCAGCGTCCCCAGCAGAGTGAGTGCTCTCATCGGAAAGTACATGGTGCTTTGCTCCGTGGTGGTGGTTGGCTCCCTGGACATGGCAGCGGTTATTTGAATACACCCTTCGTGCCTGAAGGATCGGCGATCGGCCGGAGTCCGACTGGCGGAGCAATCCAGCATTTGTTTCTGGTCTCACGCAACCCCGCTGGATGATGCGAGGGGACGCAAGGTCCGTGATTATGCGACCCGGGGGTTGGTTGTCTGCAGGTGTCATCGGGTTTGCAATGCGTTGACCTGCAGCTCCATGCGAGGATAGTCCATGACTCCATGCACTCCGGAGTACAGACTATGTACGACCTGCCTGATCAGGGCAAGTGTCTTGAATCGTGCAGCCAAGCAGATTGGCAATGCTATCGTTGCATCCAGACTAGTGCTGACTGCTGTCGTGCTTGGTGTGAATAGTTACCGAAAGGGGATCTCGAGCGGAGGATGCAAGCCAGAGCTACTAGGTACTTTTCTGTCTTCATTATTGAACTTTCTTTTTTTTTTCACCTTATCGCCAGCTTATCTTGTTTTAAAGGCTCAGCCTCCGAGCTCCTATTGCCCTCGAATATTGCCAACACCACGGTACTATTATTTGCCATGTAGTTTTGGGAATAATTCACTGAACGGAAACTCCCATGTATTACGAGCACAGTAGTTTGCGATGATGTGGTGCATTGGGACTATGTATATGTAGATCACTGTGTGCAATTTCCATCTACTGAGTGTTTACACTCTAATTACAGGGCTATAACAGCCGACGTCGGAGCTGTTGCTGCACAAACCATGATTATGAGCTCTTTCGTGTAGCAAAATAAATGAACAAATTCTAAAGTTTTCATGTACTCTAGTCCTAGTTCATTTCATTATTCAGCGCTGCTTGAATTGTGGCTGGAAATGTGTGTGAAGTCATTTACGGAATCTTTCCGGTGGCTGTTTCAACAGGCGCCACGAATCGATCCGCAATTTTTATATTTTTAGTTGCCTGATACGAAGAATACGATTGACATTGGATGTATAACAACCTTGCGTTCTGCCTGAACAAGACTTATTCTGCGAGAGTCTAATGTTCTATACTTACTGTTGACAGAATGGCGACGGACTAGACTTCCGTACAACCCAACATAACCCGGACCCAACCCGGACCTAATCTGGGCTGGGTTGGGTTTTAGGTCGAAGACTCTAACCCAGTATTAGATCTGGATTAGAGTTAGGTAACCCAGCCTAGGTCCAGAACCCTAACTTAGATTATAAATATAATATATATATAAAGGCCCGTGACTAATAGTATAAATTATATATTTTTTATTTATAATATTTAGTATTTCCTTTATAACTAAATTAGGAGGAAGTAAGTGTGATGATCTAAATCCCGATCCAGGTGATCTAAATCCCGATTAAGATTAGTAAGGATTGCTAAGACTGTATAAACCAGATATTAAGGTTTTATATTAAGATTATAGAGGAATTAGAGTGTGTATATATTTAATTTATTGATATTTTTTCTCTACTATTTATTCTTCCTATTAGTAGTATTCTATTATTCTCTTTCTTCTTTCTTCCTTAGCTTAGTATCTTTGTATCTAACCTATAATAAGATTCATTTCTTTATTCTAAGGTCGTAATATTATACTAAGCTTATCTAACTTTTTCTACTAGCACTTAATTAATATAGATATACTAACCTAGTTAGACCGTCTTCGACTAGACTTCCGCAAAACCCAACTTGGGTCGAAGATCTCGACCTAAAACCTAACCTAGTCTAGGTCCGGGTTAAACTTCTCTAACCCGGATCTAACCCGAATCTAATATTAGGGTCCTAATAAAACCTAATAAGATCTAACTTAATCTAACGTTTGTATAATTTTAATTATAAAGTTACTTTATTATTAGAATATTATACTATTTTTTATATCCGTAATATCTATAAGATCTATATTATTTATTTTAGTTTATATTAACTATAGGCCCGCAGTAGTATCTATAAAAAATAAAAAAAAGTTCTAGTCTAGAACTTTCTTCTATTTTATAGAAAGTTCTTGAAAACTGTAAATCTAAAAATAAATATATAGAAAAAAGAAGTTTTTAAAAACTATAAATCTAAAGATGAATATATAGATTATAGAAAAAGGTAGAAGTAGAAAAATAAATATATAAGAAATAATAGGCAGAGTAAAGTATAATAAAGCTAGATTTATATGTTATTGCAGAAGGTAGGTATCCTATTGCTGGGGGACGGGAGTCCGTCTGTTCTAGGGCAGGATATACTATCTCCTTTTATCTACAAGTAATATTCACTAAATATAAGTAGTAGCCCTAGAGCTACTTCCACCGAGCTAGATAGGACTTATTAAAATAACATATGCGGTATTCTAATTCTTATATATTCTATAAATACTTAGGATAGATAGTCCGGCAGCGTAATAATAGCGTTATAACTTATAGTTTTAAGCTATAATAGATAACTATCTTATAATAAGCTTTATAATCATATTCTCCCATACCTAGCGGAGAATATACCTAGATTTTTAAATATAGATTACTTATAGATAATATAAATTATATATTAAACTCTGGTTAGCTCCTATCTAATTAATATATTAAGTACTCTTAATTTAGTTCGTTACTTAAGCACTTAATAACGTGTTATTAACGTATAATAAATTATTATTATTATTAACTTCTTTTTCTCTTTATAATCTTTCTATCCTATTACTTCTTTCTTTTTTAATTATTAAGACTATTCCTTTTTTCTCTATTATCTCTATTATTATTTATTTATTACTTAAATTATCAGTTTCATTCTCCTCTTCATTGTCTTCACCATGTTACTTGTTCCGGAGGGCAAGGTGTCTGAGGCCAAGGAGAGCGAAGCGTCTGGTATTAATAACCTATCCAACAGAGAGAACGACGGAGCGTTAATTAGTAATAATATATCAGTTATTATTATAGAGAAGCCCGCTATAAAGATAGCTATAAGATCTTTTAATAAGAAGAATAATACTCCCACGAAGGGTAAATTAACTATAAAAACTAATAAAAATAAATAGACTATCTATTTAGTCGAGTTATCTATTACTAAAAAGGTAGCAACACCTGCGCGACAGGTACTTATATAAGATATAAAAATAGTTTATTACTTTTATTATCTATCTATTATTTCTATTAATATAATATTTAAACTATCTCTACTTCCTCTGTTAGTAAGTATAGAGTCTTTAATCTAATTATTATAAATATCTTTTAGCCTATTTCTAGTTTTTATTAGTTAACGCGTTTTATAGTCTTTTAATTATATGGCCTACGAGCCTTCCGGTAGTAAATATAACTAGTGATTTAAATTATATAAAAAGTTATTTTATTATATTATATATAGTTAGATTATTTATAAATATAGTCCTAATATTTCCTTTTTAATAGATTATTCTATTATTATATTTTCTAATAATTCTATTTCTTATTCTCGTATTAAACGTCCGCTTTTTTCTTCTATTCTATTATTAGTTACCGCCTCGGACGGTGCTTTAGCTAAATAAACTAAGACTATCGTTTTAGACGGTATTTTAGCTAAATAAGTTAAAATTACTAAGAATAGACCGGCGAATAATTTATTTAATAAATTAGTTATTTTATTTTTAGAACTCTAGGAGTTATTAATAACTATAAAAAACTCTAGAAGTTATAGAGATAGTTTATTTTTTTTATTAAAATTATAGTATAGATTAGTCGTTCGCTTACAGATCTAGAGACTTAAATTTAGGATTTATTATTATATTATTCTAGTCTAAAACGTGCTAAATCTTCTATTCCTATAAAAATAACTATTAAGTTTTAAAAGATTTTTACTCCGGACTAGAAGATTCTCGTATATTATTTTATTCTATAAAAAAATAAGAATTTAATTATATCTTTTACACCCTATAGATAAGTACCTCTCTATTAACTAATTATTTAGTTATTAATTTTTTTATATAATTAATGATCGGCACGAGTCTCTAAGAATCTTATTTAATAATTTATTTATTAATAATATAGTTTATTATATTATCTATCAGGTTAAATCTTCTTGTAATAGATACTTCGTTTAATAATTTTTATATTATTAATTTATTTTTTATTTTTTATTCTTGCTAACCGTCTGTGGGAATAGTTTAATCTTATATTATTATTTAAGATTTTAATTATTTTTTGTTACGACCACCTACCGCACTGCGGTCCAGAGGGGCGCAGTGCGGGTAGGGCTCGCTTAGTAGGGCAGATTCGGGTCACATGACCCGCCTATAGGGAGAAGGGGCTTTAGAACCACGGGTTCTAAAGACCAGTAATTAGTTCTATAGCGATAGCACCCCTACTAATATAATCCTATATTACGTATCTAACATGTTATCTATACTATCCCAGGCCTCAGTCTAACAGTTCTAATTACTCTAATTACGTGGACGGCCTATTAAGAGTACGTAACGTAACGGATTAATAAGAATAATAAGTAAAAACGCTCCGTAAGACATCCAACCAGGGCCCTTAATCAAATATTAAAACGAAATAATCCTATTTCTAAGAAATAAAGAGCCTCTAAGACCACCTATTCTATATATAACTATATTAGATAAAACACAGGACATTATCTAATATACTGAAAAGAAATATATTACGAAGAAGATTAATATAATATTAAAAGAGGCCCGGTAAGAGAAAAAAAGATTAATAAAATAAGAAGAACTTTATATTCTATGACGCCGCATGGTAGAAAGAAGATCCTATATATATTAATGAGCCTACGACGATATTATAGAGAACTAATATTTAAAATAAAATAAGAAAGAACTTATTAAATTCCTAGAAAGCTCTTTAAGATTTATATCCATATCCTCTAAATTCGTAATCTTAATACAGGAATCAATACCTTTAGAATTACTAATCACGCCCGCAGTGCGGATTATAATATAAATATTAGACCGAGGTCTGGGATAATGTAGACAATGTGTTAGATACGCAATGCGGGATTATATTAGTAGGGGTGCCGTTGCTATAGAACTAATTACTAGTCTTCAGAACCCGTGGTTCTGAAGCCTCTTCTCCCTACGGGCGGGTTATATGACCCGAATCTGCTCTACTAAGCGAGTCCTACCCGCACTGCGCCCCTCTAGACCGCAGTATAATAGATAGTTATAATAACTGCTCCCTTCCTTCTCAAGGCCACGGCCCTGTGGTCTAAGTGCCTGAGATATAAAGTTTAGATATCTAAGGTACCTGCGGCCGTGTGTGTGCCGGCTTTAGCTTAATTTTTCTTAAATTAATCTCCTATAGCTCGTCGGAACGTGGTAAATGCCGTATTATGGCTTAAGTCGGCCGGCTTGGTATTTGTCCGTTCCGGTGTGTTTAATTAGTCGGTGTTTTAAGGTGGTATATTGCCTAATACGGCAGTATATAATAGTGTTATTAATAGGTGGTTAGTCATCTGGTAGTAAATGTAGGTGGTCCTTCTTTAATTTCTTTCGCAGTGTCACGGTGCGGACCTGAGAAGACCGGCCCTGGTCGAAATCACTAGCTATCCTAATTAGAGCTAATACTAGCGGGTCACATGACTGCACGACCTTCTATCTTCCTATTATCTTAAGATCCTGTTATAACTCTTTAAACTATATCTTATTTATTTATCTATATATAACTTAACCCTGTAGTAATCTAGTACTAGTTACCTAGAAGCCTATCTGTTTATTTATTTATTATTAGTTTTATTATTCCCGCTAGCCTGTATCTTAATATTATATAACTTCTATCTATAAAATTAGTATTAACCCGATATATCTAAGATCCCGAAATCCTTATCCCTACTTAAAGACTCTAAGTAATTTATCTAATATATAGCCGAACACGCTAAGAAATAGTATCTATATTATAAGTAGATTTATAAATTTATTATTAATATAAATACCGAGCGAAACTATTTTTAGAAAAATATAATAATTATTATAATTATTATCTTTTATTAAATTTAAATATTTAATCAGGGATTATCTTAAGCCTAATAATTATATCTATTAAATTAACTATATTAATTATTACGATATCCCGCGAACCGTGTTCTTCTCTAGAAAACTATCTTTTTTAATATTTCTCTTATATTCTATACCCGGAAGCCCGCCTTAATTATTTTTACTATATATTTTCTAGTTTTAAATAGGATTCTAATTCGAATATTTATATTCTCCCGATCTAAGTAAATAATTAAAAAAAATCTATCTAATCTAAGTTACAATCAGACGGACGAACCCGTGTAATTTTATTAAATATCTAAAATTACTATTAAAAGAATTCTAATTAAAAAGAAACTCCGAAGAAGCGACTTACTAATTATTATTATAATATTAAATCTAGATAAAAATAAGATTACTAGCTATATTTTATTAAATACCGGCTGCTCTATATCCTATATAATAAATAATGGTTAAATAAAAATTTACTATTTTATTCTATACCCCCTGAAGAAACCCAAGCTATTAATAAATTTTAATAATATAAAAAATAAGACCGGTAAGATTATTTATTATATTTATATAACTCTAAAAATATATAACTATATTAAAAAAAATATTTTATTTTTAATTATATAACTTATCTACTTCTCGATAATAATTAACCTACTATAATTTAAGTTATATAATTTACGGATAAACTTTACCGAATATATTTTCTAGTTTATTAGTTTATACTACTAGAAATATTATAACATTCTAAAACGTCTTAAAAAGATATAAGTCTTATATAATATTCCGGCCCATATTTAACCCGAAAATCTAAAGGCCTTTATCTCTCTATATTATAAAGATATCTATTAAATCTTATTTAATATTTACACTGTATATGCCCGTTGAGGAGACTAAATTTATATCTTAACTATAAAATAAATTAATCTTACTATTAAAGACGTTCTAAATAAACCTAAATCTAAACTATCTAAGAAATTTAGAGACTTTATAAATATTTTCTTTTTTAAAGAAGTAGAGAAGTTATCGCCGTACTAAAATTATAATTACATTATTATTTTAAAATTAGAAAAAAAACTCTCGTTTAGCCCGCTCTATAATATATTAAAAAAAAATTAATAGCCCTTTGAAAGTAGCTATTAGAAAATCTATAAAAGAACTTTATCTACTCTAACTCTTTATCTACCGCATCTCCCGTTCTATTTATTAAAAAATTAAATAAAGACCTATATTTATATATAAATTATCGTGCTTTATGTGACGACCTCGAGCCCCAAGCCATGTGCTTCAAGCAATGTGCCGAGGTTGCATAGTAGATTATAGAAGACCTCCGGTTGCTAGCTGGCTGCGCCACCCGATTATTTGATCTGTTTGTCTTTCTGCAGCGGTATTTATTACTATCTATTAATAGCATACTACTACTCCTTTCTTTTTCTTCTTTAACCTAGTGTCTTAGTATCTAGTCTATAATAAGATTTACTTCTTTATTTCTAAGATTATAATATTATACTAGATTTATCTAACACTCTTTCTTCCAGCTCTTAATTAATACAGATATATTAACCTAGTTAGACTGTTTTTAACTAGGAGCTAAATCCCTACCTATATATATAATGATAATAATAATTATAAAACTAATTAATCACTAATAATAAAAACGACTAAACTAACTATAATTCCAACTAAATCGCGAACGAATAACCATAGCGCGCCTTAATAGAACTAAATTTAATTCTCTTTATTATCTAACTACTCTACTAAGCGGAAATAAGATAGAAGATAAATTAATTTTAAAAAACGAATTCTTTTAGTATTATAAAAAAGACCCGGATCGTTTTTATAAAATAATAAAGAATCTCTTTAATAAGACCCAGGAACGAATTAACTAACTTAAAATTAGAGTTAATAAATATAAACTTATATTTAAAAAATAGGAAGCTCGTACAGCTTTATTAAAAAAAGAACTAACTAAGAAAACTAATAAAATTAAAATAAAAATTAATTATCTAGTAACCAGAGTGTCTGAATTATAAATCTAGATCTATAATTCTATTAAAGATTTTATTTTTATAAAATTAATTAAATTTTCTAACCCTCTATATCTATCAGATAGAAAAGAACTATATTTTAATAACTAGATTATTCTAATAAATATAAAATTACGAGCTAATTAGGACTATTATACTACTATAGAACTATATATAACTTACGTCCAGAATCGGACTAAAGAAAAAATCTTATAATACTTAGTCTCGAGATAGTAAACTAGAGAAAATAAATATAAAAATAAAATTAAAATATTAGAATATCTTTAAATAATCTATTATAATTTAAATCGAGCTATTATTACAAAGAATAAATTTAGGAATCTATAAATAAAAAAAAGAATAAATTCTATAAATTCCTCTCGGAATTTATCTATATAGTATTTAAAGTAGGTATCTATAATAAAAATATAAAAAATAAGCTCTATTAGAAATTCTTTTATAAGCTATAAGAAATAATCATTATAAAATATAATAAGGATATCTACTCGTTTAGTAGATTTTTAGAATACTACTCTATTATAGCTAACAGTCTAGAAATTATGGATTAAGAATATTTTAAGAATCGTTTTAACGCAGGAAACTAGCTCCTAGTAGATAAAAAAAATCTAAAATTAGCTAGAGCTCTAGAACAGCCCTAAAAACTATAATAAATAGATACTAACTAGTATAACTAGTTAATAAAAGAAAGAAAATATTTTAACTATTTTAAGGGAGAATATCGATTTACTAATTATTCTAAGAAAGCTCCTACTCCTCTAAAAGCCCTGGAACTGTAGAATAATAATATAGAGATTTCTAACTAGTAGAAAAAAAAGAATATTTAAAAAAAATCTCCGTTCTAGATAAAGTTTATATTAAATAATACGCTAAGTTTAACTTTTAAAAATTACTTAGGAACCTGACCGATAGTTTTATAATTTAGACTTAAATAATAAAGAATAGAATATTATTTATTATAAAAATATTAATTAATACTAGAGTAAATAATTTTTATTTTATAAATATCTTTATAGCTACTCTTCTCACAAAGTATTTCTAGATATAACTAATCCTACTAAATTAATAAATTCTAGTAGTAAGATTTAATAGGAAACTCGCTACACCTATTACTTATATAATAATATTAAATTTAATAATAAACGGAAAGCAGCAGCACCAAGTATCTTTTATTCTTATAGAACTAGAAAAACATAATATTATACTAGAAAAATTCTAGTTAAGTAAATACAGAGTTCTACCTAACTACTGTTAAAAATAATTAATTTAGCCTAAAGAAATCTCCGTAATAGATAAAATAAAAATTAAAAAATTATAAAACTATTCTAAGAGTATTTTATAAAGATTTAAAATAAATTAAATATATTAGAAGGATATAACTCGCAGAGATAAACTAATAAATAAAGAAATATAAAATAATTAATAGAATTAGAAACGCTACAGACCTCCTAGAACTTAGATTTAAAATTATATATAGTCTTTAAATAAAATAGAGAGAGCTCTAATAGGAAAAAAGACTAATTATAATTAGAACTAAAAGATTTCTAACTCTAAATAAAAGATCCATTTCTCTAAACCTCTGATTTTTATTTAGATAGATATCGTAATAATTAGAGCTATTAGTTTTTTTTAATATATCTAGAATAAGAATAATAAAATCTTCGCTACGTTATTATATCAGATTAATAAAATAATCGTATATAAGAAAGACCCTATTTAAGAAGAACTTGATAAAATCTGAAAATAACTATTAAAATAATATTAAGAATTTATTAATATTTTCTTAAAAATATAGTTAGATATTCTTCTATTATATTAAAATTATAATTATAAAATATAATTAGAAGATAAACTCTCTCTTAAATACTTACCATTATATAAAATAAATATAAAAGAGCTAGAAACGGTAAGATAATATATTATAAATAATCTAGTAAAGAGATTTATTATATCTAATAACGCTTCTTTTACTTCTCCGATCCTAATAGCTAAGAAATCTAGAGAAAAGCTATAATTTTATATAAATTACCGAAGATTAAACATAATTATAAAAAAAAATTAATATCCCCTTCTACTAGTAGATAAGATTATAGATTAACTAGAATGTATTAAGATTTTTACTAAAATTAATATTTAATAAAGTTTCCATCGAATCCGCATGAACCCGGACTCTAAAAAATTAACTATTTTTTAGACGCGGTATAGAATTTATAAATATTAAGTAATATTTTTTAGATTAATAAATAGACTCGCAACGTTCTAGTGTTTAATAAATAATATTTTTTTTAATTACCTAGATTATTTTATAACAGTATTTATGGACGACCTAATTATCTATAATAATAATAAAGTTAAATATTAGAAATATATTAGATTAGTTCTTTAATAACTCAGAGACGCAGGATTACAGGTCTTTTTTAAAAAATATGAATTCTATATAACTAAGACTAAGTACTTAGATTTTATTATCTCTACTAATAGTATTAAAGTTAATTCTAAAAAGATTACCGTGATTTAGAACTAGAAAATATTTATAATAATAAAAAATATATAGTTATTCTTAAACTTCTATAATTTCTATAGAAGATTTATTAAATACTATAATAAGAGAGCGAAGACTCTAAACTAATTAATAAAAATAAATATTCTATTTATATAGAATAAGGACTGCCAGAATATATTTAAAGATTTAAAAATAGTACTCTCTTCTACTCCGGTACTTGCCTATTATAACCCGGAATAGTTTACTAAATTAGAGATTAATATAAGTAACAGAATAATTTCCGGAATATTATTTTAATTAAATAAGAATAATTAGAAGTAGTATTCTATAGTGTTTTTTTTAAAGATAATAATATCTATAGAAGTTAACTATAAAATTTATAATAAAAAAATATTAGCTATTATTAGATCTCTAAAGGAGTGGCGGGCCGAGTTTAAAGAATTATAAAAAATAAAATAATTTAATATTTTTATAGACTATCAAGCTCTTAAATATTTTATAACTACTAAAAGACTAAATATCTAATAAATTAGATAGATAAAGTTTCTATCTTATTTCTACTTCCTAATTAGATACAGACCTAGAAAATAGAATATACTAGTAAATATTCTAATTAAATAAGATAAATCTATAGATAAAGAATATTACTTCTAGATCCTTTTTTTTAAAGATTATCTTAAGAAGGATATTTTCCTGACTAAGTTTATACTGCTAAATATTAAATTAAAATTAATTAATTATCTTCTCTAAGTAAACCGTAACTCGTAGAAACTTGCTATATTCCGTGAAAAGATAGTATTAGATAATCCGGATTAGTAACTACTTAATAAAAAGCTCTTCTTTTAAAAATAATTAATAATACCGGATAAAGGAGATCTCTAAGCCTATTTATTAAATAAGATTTATTAATAATCTTTAACGGCTTATCCAGGAAAGAGTAAAATAAAATAATTAATTAAAGCTTAGTACTAGTAGCTAGTATAGAGTAAAGATATAGATTAATATATTAATAACTATCTAATTTATAAACGGTACTATATTTAATAAGACTTATCTCTAGAACTTCTCTAACTATTTCCTATCTCTAATTAATCTTAATAATATATAGAAATAGATTTCCGGTTTTTTTCTTTAGCTAAAAAAAGAGATTATAACAGTATCTTTATAGTAATAGACAGATTTAGTAAATATATAGTTTTTATATCCTATTTTAAGACTATCACCGTAAAGGGTATAGCGAAGCTATTTCTATAATAGATTTATTTATAAATAGGTCTCCCGGATATTATAGTCTCGGATAGAGGGGGGTAGTTTATTTCTAAATTCTAGGCTAAACTTTATAAGATTCTAGATATATAGCTGAAGTTATCTTCTAGATATTATTCTTAAATTAATAAAAGAACGGAGATAGTTAATTAGTATATAATATAATAATTAAGATCTTTTATTAGTTATTATTAGAATGACTGGCCAGATTTATTATTTATAATAGATTTTATAGCTATAGCTTTACTATATAAATTTACGAACATATCTCTATTCTTTATTAAAAGAGGTTTTAAGCTTTATATATCTTTTAATTAATAAAAGACCTTAGCACCTCGAGAACTAAAGATTAATAGATAGTAGATCCAGAATATAACACGGTAATTAGAGAAGATATAGAACTATATAAAAAAATATATTTCCTAAGCTTAATAATATTAATAAATCTAAGTAAATTGGTACCACAGGAAAGTTAATTTTAAATCTGGTAATATAGTTATAATAATAATAAAGAACTAGAATATAGAACGTTTTAGTAAAAAGCTTAGTTAATAGATATTAAGCCCGTTTAAGATCCTTAAGAAGAGAGATTATTTATATATACTTAATCTATCGGAGTTAATAAGAATCTATCTAGTATTTACGCCTAAGAAGTTACGTTGTACTGGTAGAACTATGCCTTTAGCCGAATAGATTCTTAATTTATAAAAACCGGTTAAAGTTAATAATTAAAAAAAATAGGAAATAAAATAAATTATTATTTATTATCTATATTATCAGAAGCTACAGTACCACGTTAAATAAACTAATTATAATAATAATAATACTTAGTATCCTGCTTATAATTTTAGAAATTTATTATCTCTTATCCGTGTATTCTATAACTAATATCTTAAACTATCTAGATCACCTGCTCGTCTGGCTCTTTAGTTTATAGCTACTAAGAATAATAATTTTTTACTTAATCACCCCGATAATAATAGGCCTACTAATTTATCTAGTTAAAGGTAACTACGTCTTCTAGAGAAAGGGATAATATAATAATCTCGAGCCCTAAGCTATGTGCTTTAAGTAATGTGCCGAGATTATATAATAAATTATAAAAGATCTCCGGTTACTAGCTGGCTGCGCCACCCGATTATTTAATCTATTTATCTTTTTACAGCGGTATTTATTACTGTCTATTAACAGTACACTGCTACTCTTTTCTTTTTCTTCTTCAACCTAGTGTCTTAGTATCTAGCCTATAATGAGATTTACTTCTTCATTTCTGAGGTTGTAACACTTTAAACGTAATTACTATTAAGGACCGCTACCCGCTCCCGTTTATAAAGAAGATCTTAAATAATCTAAAAAAATATACTATTTTACTAGAATTAATACTACTAATATATCTAATAATCTCCGCGTAAAAAAAAGATAGAAATAGCTAATAGTCTTCTACACGCGTATAAGACTCTATAAATTCTTAATAATATTATTTAGCTTAATAAGAGCCTCCGGGACCTTTTAATACTATATTAATAATATTCTACGTAATTATCTTAATATTTTCTATATTACTTATCTTAATAATATCTTAATCTATAGCCGCACCTGTTCTAAATATACTAAACATGTCTACTATATTTTTGCGAGATTACGAGACGCGGGTTTATATAAAAAATTATTAAAGTATAAATTCGTGTTAGACCAAGGTCTGGGATAGTGTGGACAACGTGTCGGGTACGCAATGCGGGGTCGTATTGGTAGGGGTGCCGTAGCTATAGAACTAATTACTGGTTTTCAGAACCCGTGATTTTAAAACCCCTTTTCCCTACGGGCGGATTATATGACCCGGATCGGCCCTACTAAGCGAGCCCTACCCGCACTGCGGTCCGGAGGTGCGCAGTGCGGTAGATAATCGTAATAACTGCCTCCTTCCTTCTCGAGGCCATGGTCCCGTGGCTTAAATATCTAAGATATTAAGTTTGGATATCTGGGGCACCTGCGGCCGTGTGTATACGGGTCTTAGCTTAACTTTTTCCTAGGTTAACCCCCTGCGGCTCGTTAGAATGTAATAAATACCGTGTTGCGACTCGAGTCGGCCGACTTAGTATTTATTTATTTCGGTGTGTCTGATTAATCGGTGTTTTAAGGTTATATATTACCTAATATAGTAGTATATAATAGTGTTATTAATAGGTAGTTAATTACCTAGTAGTAAATATAGATAATCCTTCTTTAATTTCTTTCGTAGTGCGATCTTTTTTTCTCTTCTTCTTTCTCTTTAATATCTTCTTTTCGTAATACTATACGTGATTCCTTTCCCTATTTCCTTTTTATTTCAGCTTTATTTATTTTTAAACTTATAATATAGTTTTATTATATTTATCTATATCCTCTGTCTAATTTTTAATTTTAAATTTTATTATCTATGGCCTTCATGCGTTTTAGAAGTTATTATTATAGGTTAAGATCGTCCGTTCTATCGTGTGGTCGCGGTCGTACTATATCTTTTAAAATATATTTCTTTTCCGTTTCTTAGTTAATTTCCTTTATTTTTTTTTATTACATTCTACCTTCTATTCTATATTAATTCCTGCCTTTTTTTTTTCTCTGTAATAATATATTATCGTGTACTATATCGTTACAGATCCTGGCGTGGAGACTATATTTTTTATTTATTATATTATTAACGACTAGTATTACTACTTTAGTTTTTACAGGTGGCTATATTTATTTTATTATATTAGTTTTAGTCGACGCCTGTATCTTTATTATATATTTTTCTTTTTTAAGCACTTAATATCTCCTTTCTATCTTTATATTCCGCTTTTACATTTGGAGCCGCAATGCTAATTAATATTATAAAAAATAAGATATTATTTCTCTCGTCTCCCTCCGTTCGCGCTTCGCGCTGCCGTGCCGTTATTATTTTTACTATTAATCCTACCGCCGCTGAGTACTTCGCCTGTTTATTAACCTCTTTTATAGTATATACTGCCCGTATCTTTTCGCCGGAGCCTCTTACCGGCTAAATTAAGAAGAAGAAGAAGAAAAAGAAGGAGAAAAAGAAGGAGAAGATCAGCGCTGATAAGAGTTAGGCAGTACGGATAGATTCTAGTATTAAATAGTATTAGCGCTATCTGCGCTGTCTGGCCCGGTTTCTCGCTATATAGTATATGGTCCACGAAGATAAGTTATCTTATTAGTACTATCTTTTATAGAGCTATAACCGGGATATTTATAGTTACCCTACGTGCCGTCTGATAAGTTATCTAATATATTAGTTTCGGATTTTATTAATATACGGTAATAAATCTCCTCTTACGCTACCGATGCGACCTGTCTTACGGTTTTTTCCGCCCGTTAGTATCTCGTACTAGATACCGCTAAGACCGCCGCCGTCTTATAGTCTGTAGTACACACCGTTAATCTCGTTATACGCGAGCCGCGCGCCGCGGTACTTATTCTAGCTTTACTAGATATACTAAGTAGTAATAAGAGGGCTCGCACCCCTTCGCCGCTTCTAGTCCTTGAGTTGCCCTCATTATTTATTATAAAATAGTTTTTTAATTTCTTTGGTGTGTAGATTGCTGGTTAAATAGGTAGATAGTTTTTTTTATTTCTTTTATATATAAATTTTCGCGGTGTAAGGTATCTTAAGTAATTTAAGGTCGTTTTTTCCTGGGTCGTCTTTTTTTTACAGGTTCTTTCGGCTCGTAGTGCTAGTTTAATATATAGATTCCGAATATTTTCGTATCTTAAATATTCTCTTCTAATTTCTATATAGTATTTTTTATGGGCCAGTGCTTCTATTAAATTAAATATTCTATTATATTACGAATTTTTTTATATCTTATAATTTTTTTAATTAGCTATTCTTTACTTTCTTAGATTAGGACACTATCTTTTTCTAGATTAATATTTATTAGTTCGTCCCTTGGTTCCAGTAGTAAGACGTAGAATATTAAATAAAATTATTTAAATTTTAAAGGAAGGAGAAGTATGTATATCTACTTGCCTATAATTACGGTAATTTAGAAAGATTCGATCTATTTATTATTAAGCTTTTTAACTAATCTTCCTATCTGGATATTCTTTATATAAAATAGAACCTAGTCTCCGATTTTAAAGGTTTTTATAATACGATTTTTATTCGCGGTTTAAATTATTATATTTTTATTTTATCTAAGTTTTTCTTTTAGGAATTTATATATTTTATATAGTTCTCCGGCTTTCTCCCTTACTAAAGTATCTATTATAATATTAATTTTTATTTTAATATTAACTCGGGCATCGCTCTGGAAGCCTATAAACGTAATATTTAAAGATATACCCGTAATAATATACGTCGTATTATTATATGTAAACTGGGCTAATAGTAGCTATCTAGCCTAGTCGTCTTATTATTAACATATATACGCACGGAAGAAGTATTCTAGTATTTAATTCTACCGCTTAGTCTATCTATTAGTTTAGAGATAATAAGCGGTTAAGAGTCGTCGTCGCACTACAAGAAGATAATATAGCGTTAATTAATACTCGCTTATAAAAAGGGATCTTCTATCGCTGATAATATTCTTTGGAATATCTACTAAGCTAAATATACGGTTATATAATAGTTTTATAAGATCCTCTGCGGTTAATTTTTTCTGCGTAAGTATATATCATGCGTATTTTAAAAAAAGATCTATTATAACTAATATAAAGTTGTACACGTCTCTATTCCACTTTAAGGGTGGAAGCCCAGTAATAAAATCTATACTAATCTATTATACGGATGCTGCGGATACTAGTAGGGATTTAAGTAGCCTATACGGCTTATATCAGTATATAATAATCTATTTATATTTTATGTAGTATTATATATATTCCTTAATTTCTCAACGTATATCATACTAATAATAATACTATCGGATACTCTTTAAGGTACGTCTTTCTCTTAAATACCCTCCTTACGGATCGTCGTAATTAATTTTTATAATCTTTTATTATACTACTACAGATTTCGGGATAAAGATACGGTTTTTAAATCTAATTAATCTATTATTTAATATGTACTAGAGCGGTTTACTTAGTATATTTAGATTATTTTAATAAATACGGTTCTGAATTTTCCTAGAAAAGTTATTCTTTATTTATACTTTCTATAGTAGATTAATTATTAATTCTATAATATCTCTCGAGTATGCTGTCTCGGACTGCATAGCTATATATACTATAAGCTATAATATTAGAATATCCGGAATTCCTGTATCGCTATCGGTGTGAATTTTATCTATAATTATTTTCTAAATATAGATATAATTAACGTCGGGGTTACTTTTCCTATGTGCGAGTAAGTTAATTATAGTTAATATAGAGATTTTTCCTATTAAACTAGCCCGCAACTTCTTTTAAAATATTAGTAATATAGAATTCTTAAAATATTCTCTCTCCTTAAGCTCGTAGTCTAAATAATAGTTTAATATATCTGCGAGATTTTGTATTCCTAGACGGTATTTAATATTAAAATTAAATATAGCTAGCCTTTCTATTTATCTTATTTAATATCTAGTTAGTTCCTTCGTCGTCATGAAGTACTGTAGATTGGTATAATTAGATAATATTATAATAAAATATTTACTACCCTCTAGGTAGTGCCTCTAATATTTAAAATATTTAATAATTATAAGTAGTTTCTTATTATAAATCTTATAGCGTGTCTCTGTATCCTATAATTTGCGGAATAAAAAGATAATAAAATTCTAAGTTCCTTCTTTTTAGAGCTGTGTATAGATACTTATAATTACGAACTCTAAAGTATCCGGCTTAATACGGATCTTCCGCTCCGGATTAAAGTACCGTAGTAGTAATATTTCTATAAACTTACTTTTTAGTTTTTTAAAGCTTTCTTTTACCTCTAGGGTTAACTAGATAGTTTTTTTCTTTTAATTTTTTAAATTTTACGCACTTTTCGTTATTTTATTTAGGGCTACGATAATTTTTAAGTATTCTTTAATAAATCTGCGGTAGAAGTTTACAAATTCTAGAAATATCTAGATCTTATATATTAACGTAGGTATTAGCTATTCTATAATAATTTTTACTTTATTTTTTTTTATTAAGACTCTCTCAGGGCTGATAATAAACTCTAAGAACTTAATAGTATTAGTACGGAATATATACTTACTTAATTTAGTATAAAGTTTATAGGTGCGGAGTCTCTCTAATACTATTTTAATATAGTATATGTGGTCCCTTTTATTCTATAAATAGATAAAGATATTATTTAAGTAGATTATTATATAAACGTCCAACAGATCGCTTATTATATAATTAATATATAACTAGAACGTCGCAGGTATATTAGTTAAATTAAATAGTATCACTTAGTATTCGAAATGGCTGTAACGGGTGCGGAACGCCGTTAGCTATTTATCTCCTTTTCTAATCCGCAGCTAATAGTATATATCGCGCAGGTCCAGTTATATAAAGATCTTAGTTCCTTTAAGGCGGTCTATGATCTTACTGATTAACGGTAAAGAATAATAATTCTTAATTATAATCGTATTAAGTTCCCTATAATCGATGTATAGTCGTAGACCACCGTCTTTTTTTAATATAAATAAAATCGGGATACTCGTAAGATTTTTTAATAATCTAATCTATTCTTTCCGTAATATAGTTTTAATATATTCTCGCAGTACCTACAGTTTTTTTTTTAAATAGCGGGTAAATCGGCCTATACGGTGGTTAAGTCCCTAGTTAGATTTTAATTATATAGTCGTGGTTTTTATAAAATATAAGAGTATTTACTTCTTTCTCTAAGAAGACGTCGCTGAAATTATTAAACTTCTTAAATATCCCGCTTAGAAAAGCTATATTAAGTTTCGCGGGAACTATATCCACGACTTTCTTTAGGGTCAGAATATATATTAGCGCGTCGTTAAGAACGGTTATTATATAAGTTTGTGGCGATAAGATCTTAATCTAATCTAAATTACTCTCTATATTACGGTAGAACTATTCAAGCTTCGTCCACTATATATTTAGATTTATAGCTTTTAATCATGGCATCCCTAGAATTATATTATATTCTTTTATATCTACTACTTTAAAGCTTTTTTTTTAATTATATAATTCGCCCGTGCTATCCATAACAGCGATTTTAAGTTTATAGCTCCCGTAGCTATTTACTGCGGTATTATTAATTACTTTAACTAGCTATACTGGGCCTTCTGTATCTAGTAAATATAATTTAGTCTATATTTAACTAATAAAACTGGCTTCTACTCCGCAGTCTAGTAGACAGTATACCTTAATAGAGCAGTCCGTAGTGCTAATGGTAATATCTAGCATTATTCTTAAGCTGCTGGTTTTATTATTTAGATCCAGCGCTGCCGCAGCAGTTAACGCTAGCCTAACTATTTTTTTATTAGATATTTATTCCTATTTACCCGGGATAGCGTACCGCTGGATTACAGCACCCTATATTTAGTAGTGTAGTGGCCTGCTTAGTTATATCTTATATAGATTTCTTATAACCTATTATAAGAATTACTTAGATATTTCCGCTTGGTTGAGGACCCTGGCGTATTACTAAAATCTTATTTTATATTTTCTATATTTAGCTTAATATTCCCAGCTCTCTCTTTTCTAAGATTTCTTAGTTAATTTTTCTACTCTGGTATATTATCCTCGAGTGTTTAAATATAAGTTATATAATTATTATATTTTTCTAGTTTTTTCCCTATACGGAGGCACTCTCGCTGTAATATAGGAAATATTTTCATATAAAAATAGATTTTCCTGTATTCTTTAGTATATAGTAATATTATACGTTCTTTAAGGGATTAGAGATAGTTTATAAGATCTATTACCGTTTTATATTCCCTTTAATAGGCTCTTTTATATTATAATACGTATTAGTATTCGAGGGTGCAAGGATCGCTAATATATCTTTAATAGAAGTTTTCGAATTCGGTTTAGGTGCGGTTTTTTATAAAGATATATATTTCTCTAAACTAGATATCTAGGCGTTTTAAATTTAGATAGCCCACCGTATAGGAGACCTTACGATGATTATTAATAAACTATTTTTTATATTCAGAGAAGTGGGTCTTTAATTAATTAATAAAGTATTAATATTAGAACAGATTCTTTACCGAGAACTATACTAAATTAAATAATAGTGCGGGAGCTTTTTATATTATAAACTATACTGCGAGTGTGGTTAGTGACTCTAAGAATATTAATTCCCGTATTAAGATCGCGGGTTTAAAGAATGCGGATATAGATTTTAAAGGTCTTTCTAGAAATTTAATAAATTCTTCTTCGTCTCACCCTAGATAGTAATCTCTTATAACGTCGTCGTAGGTTTATTAATATATGCGGGACCTCCTTTCCGTTATACGGTGTTATAAGATATAGAATTCTTTTTATTTTATTAATTTTTTTTTTTCTCTCCGGGTCTTCTCTAATATTATATTAATTTTCTCCGTAGTATATTTTTTTTTAGCGTACTAAATAATATCTTATATCTCATCCAGCGTAGTTATATATAATATAAATAATCTTAGAGGTCCTTCATCCTTTAAAAAAGAAGTCGTTTTATTTTAAAATTTATTAAAGAGTCCCTGTTAGATATCTTACGGGATATTTTTAATTACTATTTTATTAGTCCGCTATAATATATACTCTTAACGGGCCGTCCACGTAATTAGAGTAATTAGAACTGTTAGACTAAGATCTAAGATAGTATAGATAACGTGTCGGGTACGTAATACAGGATCGTATTAGTAGGAGTGCCGTAGCTATAGAACTAATTACTAGTCTTCAGAACCCGTGATTCTAAAGCCCCTTTTCCCTATGGGCGGATCATGTGACCCGGATCGGCCCTACTGAGCGAGTCCTACCCGCACTGCGGTCCGGAGGTGCGCAGTGCGGTAGGTGGTCGTAACAATTCGCGATACCGGAGATAAAGTTTCTAGATTTAATTATTAATTATAATAATATCCGAATAAATTCTAATAAGATAAAGACTATAATAAATTAACTTATACCTATTTATATAACTAATATATAAGCTTTCCTAAAATTTAGTAACTTCTACTAATAATTTATTTAAGATTTCTTTAAAATTACTACACCGCTGGTCGCCCTGACTAAGAAAAATATATTATAAAAATAAATATCTATCTACTAAATAACTATAAATATTCTAAAAAAAACTTTTATAAATTTCTTTATATTATAACTATTTAACTAGACCCGATCTATTATTTTAAAAACTAATATATCTAACTACGTATCCGCCGGAATAATATCTTAATATAATAAAAATAATATATTATATTTAGTCGCTTTTTTCTCTAAGAAACATTCGTCCGCTAAATATAATTATAAGATTTATAATAAAGAATTACTTACTATTATTTACTATTTTAAGAAATAATATCTAAAATTTAAAAAATCTTTATCTCCGATCTAAATTATCTCTAATTATTGTAATCTAAAATATTTTATATTTATTAAACTCTTAAACCGCCGCTAAGTCTAATAATCTAAGTTTTTCTCCCGCTTTAATTTTAAGATTATCTGCTAATTTAAAAAATATAGAACGAAATCCAATAATCTAATTAAAAGATTAAAAAACTTTTCTAACAAAAAAATAAGTACCTGTTATACTAAAGCCAGATTATCCTAAAATACAAAAGTCTTAATCTATTTAATCTATCTAAATTAACTAGCCCGTCTTTTCGACCAGAGCTAATACTAGAAAATTAATTCTAATTAAAATTACTAAAAAAATCCCCTATCTTAATAATCTCAGTTATTTAATTCCGCCGAAGAGTTAGCTTTAAAAATAAATAAAATGTATAATTACTACCCGAAATTCAGACTAACTTAAGAGATATTTATAAAAGAGACGATTTAATTTATAAAATTTAGAAAATCCTAACTATAAAAAAAACTATTATCTAAAAATCACTCTAGCCGCCTGCGAGAGATAAAATAATTTTTTATTTTATAAAAACCGTTTATAAATTTTAAATAATAAATAATTAAAAACTAATCTAATCTAACTAGTTTGTCAGGACTCGGGTCCTGGGCCCTGCCACTTACAACTACCGGGCCCTGCTAGTACGGCTATCAGATCCTACTAGTGCCGCTTCAGGTTCCGCTATCCTTTACCGTCCTAAATAGTAGTATTTAGTTCTATCCCGTGTTACTTTATTTATAGCTCTCTAAATAATATCTTAATTAATATAATATTCTATTCCTAAATCTAGTCCTATACCGTAATATTATATCGCTTTTAAAAAGACTTATAATATATTACTCTAAGCTTTATACTATGAATTTCTTAGAAATATTAACTAATAATATTAATACTATTATATAACTTACTATATTAATAATAAATCTCGCAGCTATTATCTAAGCTTAAATAAAGATATAGTTAGCTTTTAATATATAGATAATAAATCTTATAAATCTAGTATAGTCTCTTTAAGCTTAGATACATTTATTAGGCGCTGTAGAAGCTTAGAGTTTAATTACTAAAATATTCTTATTCTTTTAGTTAGCTATAAAGAACTTTAACTAAATAATAAATTCTACGACGCCTATTAATACTTAAGAAATATATTTATCGATTAAATATCCCGATCTAGAGGTATTTACTAATAATAAAAATAAACTTAATTTATTTCTTATATAGCTTAAGATTAAACTCTTAGTAAACTAAGATCGGTATTTTAATAAATCCGAATATATCGTCTATACTATTAATCGACTAGGTAGAAACACATTAAAATAGATAATCCTCTTTATTAGAGCAGGTAGTCTAAACAGTTTAGAAGAATTATTTATATTTACTACTATTATTAAAATACTCCAGCGAGCTTATAGAATTACTAATTATTATATTAAAGCTATTTATAGGCTACAGATCTTAAAATAAAAGAATTAAGAATTTATCGTTTACTATATTAAATTTAAATACTATATAACTAACTATAATTACAGTAATTAAAAAGATTAATTATTTTTTAAAAAAACTTAGTGAAGAACTCCTTATATTATTAAAAAACTAACTAATTATTTTAAGCGAATTTAGCGATCTTATATTTTTATTAATTTATCTTAATTTTACGCATTATTACTTCTCTAGACTATAATCTACTAATTAGGCCTTTTAATCTTATATATAACCCGCTACTTTAAACCAAATATCACGAATTTAGTTTAACTATTCTATAAATTCCGGGCTAAAAATATAACTATAAACTCCTACCGGCGCATCAGCAGCTTTTATAAAAAATCTTATAAAATTTAATACCGTGAAATAGATAGAACGTAAATAATATTATTTATTTAATTTCTATTTTTATTACGGGGATATAAATTATAAAGTAAATAAATATTTAAAAAAAAAATCCTAATATATATCTTCGTATTAATATAACTATTAATTTAACTCCTACGGATGCCTTTAAAACTCGTAAAAAAACTATAAAATTCTTTAAATTAAAAAACTAATATCTTCTAACTAAAGTCGCTGTTAGAGGAAATTAAGGAAAGAATTCTACCTTTAGAAGGACTAATATAATAAGTTATTACTATAAAAAAATAAAATTAATTAATATTATCTTATCTTACCCTGCACGTTAGATAAGATAGTTATTAAATTAATAATTAATTACAGAGCTATTAGTTACTTCTTTATTAATAAATCTTTTATATAAAACCACTTTATAAAATTAATCTTATTATACCGGCCTCGGGATATCTAAGTATTTAATAATTTACTTTCTACTAATAAAACTATTATCTATATAACCCAGGGTCACCTATTTATAAAATTATATTTTAAAAATATCTTCTTTTTTATTATTAAACTTAGCGGGTTTCTAATAATTCTAGAAATTCTTTAGCTTTAAAAATATAATCCGGCTATTAATTAGCTTTTAAACCGTGTTATCTTTAGCTCTAATTATTATTATATTATTATCTTTATTATTAATAACCGTTTTCGATTCAAGAATTCATATCTAAAGACTATAAAACTAATTTTAAATTTTTAATAATATCTTCCTGTTCACAGTTATAATTATAATTATAATTATATATTTTAGTTCTAATATTAATATTAGATTAGTCTAGTAGTTCGAATACTTTAAGGCCAGATTAGTCTAGTAGTTTATAGTTAAATTTATAATTAAGTCTATAGTTAAGTCTATAATTAAGTCCATAGTTAAGTCCACAGTTAAATCTATAGTTAAATCTATAGTTAAGTCTATAATTAAGTCTATAGTTAAGTCTATAGTTAAGTTTATAACTAGATTCTTAATCAAGTCCGCAGCTAAGTCTATAATTAAACCTATAACTAAGTCTATAATCCTCCATACCGCTTTAAATTAGTTTTATTAGTGAAGTAGTCCTGCACCTTTTTATATAAAAGAAGAATTATATTATTAATAAATTTACTATAGTAGATATTAAAAAGATAATTATAAAACTCTGAAATAAATTAATTATAGACCCGACTATTATTATTCTCTCTAAATACTATAAGTACCTTAAGGTTTTTAAATAAGAGTTTACGGATAAGCTTCCCGCCTATAAATTCTATAATTATTAAATAGAGCTATTTCCAGGTACTAAATCCTTAAACTATATACTATATTTTATAAATTATAAAGAATTAATAGTTCTGAGAGAATAGTTAGACTAAAATCTAAAAAAAAAATTATTTAGCCTAGTTTATTAGCGGCGGCTACCCCTATTATATTTATATAAAAACTAAAAGGGGGTCTATATCTATATATAGACTATCGAGATCTTAATATTATTATTATTAAAAATTATTATCTAATGTGACGATCGTACGTCAGGTTAATCAGATGTTAGGTTATCCGGATGCCGAGAAGCGGGATATGATCGGGATATGATCTATAGGAACGTTCCACTACTAGTCTATTATTTAATTATTCTATATCCCTCTCCCTATTTCCTATTTTCTTTTTTTTCTTATATTTAGTATTTCGTCGAACCGCTATCTAGTAATTAAGAATATGATTTCTTTAGTTTCTAGATCAAGTACTATTATATAATATTAAATATCCTTTGTTAAAAGGCCCTAGTATTATATTAACTAATTCTTTTCTATCTTTATCTTTAAAATCTATTATTTTATTTTTCTATTCTGCTAATCATATAATTATATATAAAATTAATTCTTATTAATACTCGCCGACTCGATCGTTCTATCTTTATCTAGTTAATATCTAATAGAATTAATAATCTCTATCTATTCTATCTATTCTATCTGCTCTGCTCTAGCTGTGATAACTTATTTAAGGAGGAATATTATATAGTAAATCTTTTTTTATTTCTATTTTTATTTCTAACTTTTTCTAACTTTTCTATCTTTTTCTATTTTTCTTTATCTTTTTAATATAGATCTAGTAACCTAACTACGAGCTAAATTTTATAAAGTTATTTAAATTTTTTAAGTTAAACTCCATACTAGAAGTCGATCGAAATCTATTTTTTTTAATTCTAAGAAATTCGCCGGCTAAATTTTAAAATTTAATATATAATTATCTATTATACAAGTTAAGCTCTAGGTAGATAGTGAAACTATTAGTAACATAATTATCTAGTTCTCTTATATCTATTTTAATCTTAATAGTAGTATCTAAGCTATGGTGCTCCCCTAGTTATATAAGATTTAATAAACTAATATTTAAAATTATAATATTATTCTAGATCAGCTTAAACGTGTTTATAATAACTTTAATAAAATATATAAAGCTAAAGACCGTCTGTTCGGATTAAAATAAGATAATAAAAAAATTCTGGCCGCGTATATTATAAAATTTAAATATATACTCTACGAAGCATATAAATAAGTCTAGCTAAATATTATTAAGATATTTATCTTTAAGCGTGGCCTCTCTATAATAATTAAAAACTATCTTATCTAGTAACTAAATCTACTAGTTAACTATTTTAGATTTTTTTATATAATATAATAACTCGCAGGATATTTTTTTATATATTTAAATCCGAAGTCACTAACGAGAGTACCAGATTCTATAAAAATAGAAGTGATATTATTAATTATAGATACTCTTTTATCTAAAATAACTAACTATTATACTAAGAATTACTACTTTCGCTGTAAATCTTATAATTATAAAATTAAGAACTATTTATAATTATTCCTAGAAGTCTCTCGTCCACCTAAATAATTTTAAAATTAATAAATATTTAACGTATTAGAAGCTCGCTCTAATTCGAGTAATTAGTTAACTTAGACTAAGCCGACCCTTTATAGGAAGGTAATATAATAATTATACGTTAAATTAATTAGATATTAGGTTATCCGGATACCGAGAAGCGGGATATAATCGAGATATAATCTATAAGAACGTTCTACTACTGGTCTATTATTTAATTATCCTATATCCCCCTTCCTGTTTCCTATTTTCTTTCTTTTTTTATATTTAGTATTTCGTCGAACCGCTACCTAGTGATTAGGAATATGATTTCTTTGGTTTCTAGATCGAGCACCATCACATCTAATTCTATTTATTAGAGAAACTCTTGCCTTAATCTCTTATACTAAGATATTTACTAAGCTTAATATTATCGCTGTTTTTAATCGACTGCGGATTACTAAAGGTGATAAATTGTTAACTATATTTAACATCCAATAAAACCTATTTAAGTCTCTAGTTATATCTTTTAGATTTATAAACACTCCCGCATTATAGTAAATATTTATTAATAATACGCTACAATCTTATCTTAATTAACTCTATATTACTTATATTAATAATATTCTAATCTATAGTAGATCTTTTAAAAAGTACTGAGATTATGTTCGGAAAGTTTTTATTAAATTAAAAAAATATAGAATTTAGATCAATATTAATAAATACAAGTTTTATATAAGATAAAATATTTAGAACTAATTATCTCTGATAGAGGTATTAGAATAAATTTAGAAAAAATTATTATTATTTTATAGTAAGAAACTCCTTAGAATATTAAAGACGTCTAAGGATTTTTAGATTTTATTAATTTTTATTAATAGTTTATTTTTGGATTCTCCCGACTTATTAGACCTCTTATCTAGCTTATAAAGAAAAATATAAAATTTAATTAAATACTAGATTATAAGAAAGCTTTTAATAGTCTAAAAGAGGCCTTTACTATTATTCTAATACTAAAAGCGTTTAAGTAGGACAAGATCTATTATATTAAATATAATATCTCTAATTATATTTTAGAGGGGGTTCTCTCATAGTTAAATAATAAGAGAAAAATTTAACCGGTTATCTTTTTCTTAAAAATCCATAGCCCAGCCGAGTGTAATTATAAAATTTATAATAAAAAACTTATAATAATTATTAAAGCGTTCTAGGAATAATAACCGGAATTTAAAAACTCTTCCTACTTAATTTAGATTATTACAGATTATTATAATCTTAAATATTTTATAACTACTAAGCAGCTTAATCAGCGGTAGGCCCGCTGGGCTAAATTCTTATTTTATTTCTAATTTAAATTTATATATTAATCTAAAAGGCTCGAGGGCAAGTCTAATATTTTAATTAAATATTTTTAATATTATCTAAACTCCTATAATAACCTCTATATATAATATTAAAATTAAATTATTATTTAACTAGAGTATCTGGAGTGGCTATATATTAATATTAACTTAGTTACTAAAAGAGGGAATAAGATAATAAAATTTAAAAGTAATAGTCTTAATAGTACTCCTAACTATAACGAGATAGAATTTATAGATAAATTAGATCTTATAGATATAGATCTAGAGAATAAAATTAATTATATTAATCTAGAAAATCTTTTTAAAAAAAATTATAAATATAATCTTTTTCCTACAGAGGTCCTGCAGATATTATATATTAAATAATAAAAAAACTAATAAATATTATTAATTAATTATAAGAATAGAGAGAGGGAACTCTTACACTATTATTATAATTTATTACTAATTAGCTACCTAGATTATAAGAAAGTCTATTATCTCCTATCCCGTAACTACTATTAGTCCCGGATAATTAACACTATTAAACGTTATATATAAAACTACTATATTTATACACGTACTAAATACTCTCGTTCTTCTTATTATAATCTACTATTATTTTTTTCTATTCTAAACTATTCTTAGCGCCACGTCACTGTTAATTTTATTATAAAACTACCCCTAAGTAATAGGTTTAATTCTATTATAGTAGTAGCGGATTAATTAATTAAATAATAATATTTTATTCCGTGTAATAAAACTATCACGGCGAAAAAAGCTGCGGAGTTATTTCTATATTATATTTAAAAATATTATAATCTCCCGGATTAGATGATTTCTAATTACAGTAGCTAATTTAATTTAGTATTTTAAAAAGATCTATATAAATTATTAAAGATTAAAATTTGTATATTAATATTATGGCATCCGGAAACCGATAAATAAATAAAAAGATTTAATAAAATTTTAAAAATATATTTTAAAGCTTACTATAATTATCTATAAAATAACTAGAAAAAATAACTCCCTTTTATTAAATTTATTTATAATAATTAAGACTTGGAAATAACTAGAATATTTTCCTTCTTTATTAATTACGATTTTTACCCCTAGATAGGTTTAGAATCCCCTATTATATCTTCTACGTCCGAATCTATAACTAACTTTATATAAAAATTATTTAAAATTTATAAATAGACTTAGGAAGAGATATTCTATATATAAATTAAATATAAATAATTTATTAACTATTAACGAACCCCGGCGCCTCGTTATTACGTAAAAGATAGAATATAGTTAAATAGTAAAAATATTATAACGCGTCGACCTACTAAAAAGCTTAATTTATTATAATTTAGTTCCTACTCTATCGCGAAAGTATTTAATCTACTAATTTATAAGCTCGAGCTTTCTTTAATAATAAAGATATACTTTATCTTTTATATTAATTTTCTTTATTTTATTACTAATAATCCACTCCTAGATTAGCAGCCCGAGAATTCCGGTCTTATTATAATTAATAATAAAATTATTTACTAAGTTAATAAGATATTAGATTTAAGAAAGTATTACGGCTATATTTAATATACTTAGTTAAGTAGAGCAGTTAAAATATTAATAATATAATATAGGAATCTATTAAATATATTAATAGATTAGATATACAGAGAGAATTTCACGAATATTATTTTAATAAACTATAATTAAAATTAGTATTATATTACTCGGCTCGCAGGAGCTCGCAGCTTTAAAAAAAGAGAGAGATAGTATTAGAATTTAGATTCTAGATCCTACCACTACAGTTACCGGGCCCTGCTAGTACGGCTATTAGGTCCTACTAGTATTATTTTAGATTCCGCCACCCTTCACCGCCTTAGATAATAGTATTTAGTCCTACCCCATGTCACTCTGTTTACAGCTCTTTAAACGACGTCTTAGTCAATACAGTATCCTGTTCCTAAATCCAGTCCCGTGCCGTGACATAGTTCACGATAAGCCTGCTTCCGGATATTCTAGAAAAAACTAAATTTATAAACTACTATTCTAAGAATACTGTTAGTTTAAAATATACTATTACGTAGCCTAATAAATCTAGAACTACTATATATATCGTTATACTACCCCGTCGCGAGAAGTAAGATAAGATATTTTAAAATCCTTATTAGTATTTAAATATATATAGCAAGACGTGTCCATGGACTTTATTATTTACCTATCTAAAAGCTAAGACTACGACGTTATACTCGTGATAATAGACCGACTAATTAAAATAAAATATTTAATTCTATATAACGCGACAGCTAATATCTAAGATATAATAATAATATATATCTAATATATCTAGAAGCTATATAGCTTACCCCGAATTATTATATTAAATAAAAACTCCTAGTTTATTACTAAATTCTAGAAATACCTAACTAAACGCCTTAAAATAATAAATAAGTTATTAACTATACACTATCCTAAGATAGATAGCTAGACTAAGCGTGTAAACGCTATAATAAAGTAATATTTATAAATCTACGTGAACTATCTATAAAATAATTAGAATATCTAACTTCCGCTAATTAAGTTCGTATTAAATAATATATATTTAAATACTATTAAAACCACCCTATTCTTTATAAACTACGGCTTTTATTTCTATATAAATTTTAAATTAATGCCCGCAGGAGACCGCTATATATAGAATTAATCTATTATCTAAAATACCGAATAATTTATTATTAAAATATAAGTTATTATTAAATTCGCCTATGCGGAAATAGTAGCTGCTTAAGCCTAATATACTAAATAAATAAACTAGAAATACCGCTCTACTAAGAAATTTAGAAAGAATTAACTAATATAATTAAACGCTTAATATATTAAAACCCTATATTCTAATAAGAAGCTTAACTAGAACATATTAAATCTGTATTAAATTAAAAAAATTATTAACCTGTATATCTACCGTTTAGAGCTATTATCTAGTATAAAAATTTATTTTATATTTAATATTAACCTACTTATACTAACTAGCCAGGACTTTCTACTAGATTAAATCTAATTTTTTTTATTATATATAAAAGTTAAAGAGCTCAAGGAATAGAAAGTAAAAAATATTTTTAACTTTTTTTAAAATTATTAAAAGCGTGATTATTCCCGTTTAATATATATTATAAAATAAATAAAATATATAAATCTAACCGCGGAACTAGCCGAATATTTAAAATATATAGAATAGATTATTCGTAACTACTACTATAAATATTCGGATAAACTAGATCCTTATTAATCTTAATAAAGCTCGGCTATAAGAAGAGAATATACTATTATAGTATAAATTTAAGAAGACCGGCCCCGGTTAAAATTACTAACTATTTTAACTAGAGTTAATAGTAGCAGGTTATATAATTATACGACCTCCTATCTTTTTATTATTTTAAAATCCTATTATAGCTCTTTAAGCTACGTCTTATTTATTTACCTATGTATAGCTTAATCCTGTAATAATCTAGTACCAGTTACCCAGAAGCCTGCCTGTTTACCTACCTGCCACTAGCTCTACCACCCCCGCCAGCCTGCACCTTGACACGCAGTGCGATCTCTCTTTCTTTTTTGTTTTTTTCTTAATATCTTCTTTTCGCAGCGCTGTATGTGATTTCTGTTTCTTTTTCTTTTCTATTTCTGCTTTATTTGTCTCTAAACTTGTAATACGGCTTTATTATATCTATTTATATCCTCTATCTAATTTTCAGCTTTAAATTTCTTTATCTATGGCTTCCCTGTATCTTGAAAGTTATTATTATAGGTTAAGATTATTTATCTTATCGTGTGGTCGCGGTCGTACTATATTCTTTAGAATATATTTTTTTTCTATTTCCTGGCCGATTCCTTTTATGTTTTTTTTATTATAATTAGTATTCTATTTTATATTAATTTCTGCTTTTTTCTCTTCTTTAAGTTAATATATTATTATGTGTTACACTATTATAGGTATTAGATTATAGACTGTATTTTTTATCCTATTACGCTACTGGCGATTAGTATTTACTATTTTAATTTATACCGGTGTTTATATATATTCTATTATATTAGTCTTAACCAGCGTCTGTATATTTATTACGCGTCTTTTATTTTTAAGTATTTAATATTTTCTTTTTATTTTTTCGTTCCGTTCCTGTATCTGGGACCGTAATACTAATTAATATTATAAAAAATAAGATATTATTTTCTTTCTCGCGCGCTTCGCGCCCCCGCGCTATGTCTATTATCTATTAGCTAGTCTATTTTATTACTATTACTATTACTATTATCGCTAATCTTACCGCCGATAAATATTTTACATATTTACTAGTCCTTTTTATAATATATACTATTTAGCGTATCCCGTCGCCTGAGATCCTCGCTGCCTAGTTAAATAAGATAAATACCGCTATTACTAAGGGCCAGGCGGTATAGATAGGATCTAGTACTAAATAGTGCTAGTACTGTCTACGTTATTTAGCCTGGGCTTTTACCGCGTACTACGTGGTTAATAAAGATAAGTTATTTTATTATTATTATATCTTATAAAACCGTGGCTAGGACGTACGTAGCCATTCTATATACTATTTAATAAATTTCTCGATATATCGGTGTTCGAATTTTACTAATATATAATAATAAGTCCTCGTTAATACCACTAATACGGCTTACCGTGTAATCTTCCGTGCTAATTAGTATATTAAGATAGACTCTGTCGTGACCGCCGCCGTTTTATAATCTATAATACGTGCCGTTAATCTCGCTATGCGCGAGCCACGTGTTATAGTATCTATTCTAATTTTATCAGGTATACTAGGTAGTAATAAGAAACCTCGCATCCTTTTATTATTTCTAATTCTTAAATTACCCCTATTATTCGTTATATGTCGGTTCTTGAATTTCTTTAATTAGTAGATTATTATGTATAAAAGTAGATAGGTGATTTCTTTTTTATTTTTATATTTAAATTTCCGCGGTATAATATATTTTAAATAATTTAAGACTGTTTTTTTCTTAGTCGTTTTTTTTACGGGTTTTCCCGGTATGTAATATTAGTCTATTATATAGATTTTAAAAATTTCTATATTCTTAACGTTTTTTTTAGCTTCTATATAATATCTTCTATAAGCTAGTATTTCTATTAGATTAAGTACTTATTCGTATTACGGATCTTTCTATATTTAATAATCTTCTTAATTAGCTATTTCTTACTTTTATTAATCAGAATACTGCCTCTCTCTAGATTAGTATTAATTAGCTTGTCTCCTGGCTCTAGTAATAAGACGTAAAATATTAGATAAAGTTATCTAAATCTTAGAAGAAGGCGAAGTATATATATTTATTTACCCGCAGTTACGGTAATTTGGAAAGATCTAATTTATTTATTATTAAACTTCTTAGCTAGTTATTCCGTTTGGATATTCTTTATACGGAGTAGGACCCAGTCTCTAATTTTAAAAATCTTTATAATATAGTTCTTATTTACAGTTCGGGTTATTATATTTTTATTTTATCTGAGTTTCTCTTTTAGGAATTTATATATTTTATATAATTCTCTAATTCTTCTCTTCGTTATTATTTTTATTATAATATTAATCTCTATCTTAATATTAATCTAGATATCGCCCTAGAAGCCTATAAATACAGTACTTAGAAATATACCCGTAGTAATATAAGTCGTATTATTATACGTAAACTAGGCTAATAGTAGCTATCTAGCCTAGTTGTCTTATTACTAATATGCATACGTACGAAAGAAATATTTTAGTATTTAATTCTATCGCTTGATCTGTTTATTAGTTTAGAGATAATTATAAGGTTGAATACCTTGGTTCCTTAAGGGGTGAGATAGCGTGAAAGCATATGACTTAGAGGTAAATATAGGGTGTATTCTGCTTAAAGTATTATTACTAAGATTCAGGGGAATCCCACAAGGCCACGTTCTTATTATATATAATGATTAAGCTCCCGTATTATTAAGCATTCTTAAAACAGTCCGTTCTAGATCTTTATAATTATTCTTCCTTTTTAAAGGCCTTAGTCCCCAAAATATTTTATAAGATTAACTTAATTAATATTATTAATCCTCGCGAAATCTCTATTTCGCGAGATAATTAATAATTAATAATCTATCTCTCGCGGGATTATCTTCTATATAAAATAAGTTTATAAGTTTTCTAGTTTCTCTACTTAGATCTTCTTTTTATAGAATTTATAATATTCTATTTTTATAAAATAGATTATTTAATAGTCTCGTAAATTTCTAGCTACTTCGCGAGTCTTTCTTATAATACTTTATAGATAGATTTTATAAGGAATCTACTCCGTTTAGAATATCTTATTTATAAAATTTATTATAATCAGCTTTATAATTACTCGCGGATATATCTTTATTAATATTATACTTCTATCTCGCGAGATTATTTTTTATAAGTTTTTATTTACTCCGCTAATTTTTTTTATAATATTTATAGATAGTCCCCGCGAGGAAATCATTTTATTTAAGATATTCTATTTATAAAATTTATCGCAGTTAGCTTTATAATTACTTATAAGTATATTTATATCTATATTATAAGTTTACCTCATGAGATCGCTCTTCTATTTAAAATATCTTATTTATAAAATTTATTATAATTAGCTTTATAGCTCCTCCGTGAGATAGTATTTAATTTATTTAAAATCTTAATTACGGTTACTTAATCTCTCCGCGAGCCAGATTTCTATCTAAGATATTTTATTTATAAAATCTATCGTAGTTAGCTTTATCTAACTATATATAGACTTTATAAAATATTTAGTAAGATATTTATAAAAATCTTTTACTATAGAACATCTGCTCGTTTGCGAGTAGTTAAATACTACTAAATAATAATTATTCTATTTTATAGTATTATTAGAGCTCGAATAGTATTCTATAAATCTAGATATATGAGATATCTAAGATCTCAGTATTAATAGATGTCTAGATCTATACCGCGAGATTTCTGCTAACCTTTTCTTAGATAAAGGTTTTTTTTTATTTCTTAATATAAGAGTAGTTTTCCTTCTCGTATAAATCTTTTATACAGGTCTAGATACTGTAGATTTATTATAGATTTCTAGGTTATATCTTTCTCGCGAAGATATTCTTTCTAATAAATTAAAATCTCTTTAATGCTCTTCTGGGTTCTTTTAATTTATAGATCTTTTATATAGTACTTCCAGGGTTCGTCTTCCCGGTAAGTTATAAGAAATTATTTTATTAATTTAACTTTCTTTATCTCGCGATATTCACGTAATAAGGATATATAGAATATATTGTGTATTTTAACCCCTGTAAGAAGCTCTAATTAATAAGTTTACTTATTAATTTTCTCTATTACTTATAATAGTCTTATACTTAACTAATCGAGTTTTTTATTTAGTTATTAGTTTAATTAATTCTTTATTAATCATTAGACTAGTTAGCCCTCTATAAATATTTTTATTTATTTTTTCTAATTATAATACTAGCTTTAGTACTCGCGAATATATTTTAATAATTTTTTAACTATCTCGCGAATTCTCTTAATCCGTGAGACTCGCTTTTATATTATTTTTATAATTCCTTAACTCTCTTGCGAGTCCAAGGTAATTATCTATAAATATTTCCTAGTTAGTATATAAAAAAGTAATATCTAGATTAAACTTTATTAAATATTATTATATACGAACTCTGCGAGGGGAAGATAATTAATTTAATTATTTTAATCGCAATTAATATACGCTCGCAGATATTATTTTAATATATTATTTAATCGTTCTATCTAGCTATCTGTTTAGGGATAGTATATTATATTTAGTTCTTACTTAACTCGTAGGTAGTATATAAACTTTAATTAGAAATCTCGTATAAATATTAATTCTTAATTAGTAATTACTTTCGCGGGTATATTATAGAGCCTAATAAATTCGTGAGTTAATATTTTTACTAATTTTTTTTTTCTAGATTATTTTCTTAATAAGAATAAAATATACTATCTTAGTAAACCGGTCCACGATTATTAATATATAATTAAAAGCGACTTGCGAGTCTTCTATTTTAAAAATATTTATAAGAAGATTAATAATAAAGTCTATTATTATCTACTTCTATATCTTTATAGGGACAGATAATAGTTTTAATAGTTTTTACTATTCTTTATAGACTTATCTATCTTTTTAGTACTCTTTATAAGCCGTATAGTATTTTTTTATAAATACTATTATTCTCGCCTAGTAGAATCTCCGTGAGACTAATTTATTAGTTCTTTATAAGGCGAAGTGCCTAGCGAGTGGATTATTATAAAGTTTTACGAGAATCGCGAGCTTTAGCTCTAAATTATCTAAAATATATAACTTTTTATCTTAATATAGATAGTCTTCGTAAAACTTTTATTTTACTAATTTACCTTTCTTCTCGTCTTAGTGGCGGGCGAATTTCTTAAATTTTCTAAATTTTTAGCGGATTCTCTGTATAAAGATATCTATCTAAAGTAATTATAGAACTTTTTCTAATAAAGCTTCCGAAGAATCCTTTCTATAGGGTTTTTTTTATAAGTAATTTTAATAATTATAACTCACGTCTTAATTTTATTAATTCTAATAATTTTATTCGCGAGAATTCTCTTCATAATTATCTATTCTATTCTGAATTCTAGGAGATTTATTAGCTACCGAGAAGCTTTAGTACTAAGTCTTTTTATATTTTTTTAGCGGGTAGACTTCTTATAATTAGATCTTTATAATAATATATTTACTAAATTCTTTTTTCCCAGGCAGTATCTTAGAATAAAATTAAAACTCGCGAGTCTTTATATCCATTATATCTATCTTCGCGATAACTCTTTTATTATAAAGTATCGTAGCGTATTATAATTAGTTAAAATTTTTATAGAGTACTTTAACTTCTTTAAATAATATCTCTATTTCTTAAAGTCTTCTATTATCACGAGTAGCTCCTGGTTATAGATTCTATAATTATATTCCGCAGAAATTATTTTATAAAAGAAAAAGGCTACTAGTCTCTATTAACTTATACTAATTATATAAATAAACGCGTCCGTCTCTATCCGCGAAAGTAATTCTTTATAAAAATAATAAATAATTAGGTTCTTCGCGAAGATATTTTTTAAATTTTTAAAATTTCTTCTCGCCTCCGATATTAGAAAGTTTAGATTAGATTTTTTTTTTTCTTTTCTAGGAGTTTCTTCGTTATTTTAGTTAGCATTACTACTAATATTAAGAATAATTAAATAAATTATTAATACTAGTTTATAAATTCTATAAATTATTAAATCTCACGAAAGTTTTCTAGTACTAGTTAGTTTATAATAGTCTAGACTCGTGAGTCCTCCATCTAGATTTTTTATTTATTAATAATAAATCTTAGAAAGTTAATTTCTGTTACCGCGAATTTATATTTACTTAATTCTATATATAATCCCGCTTTTTATAGAATTCGGAAAATCTCGCGAATCTATTTTTTATATTTTTCTAGATTTCGCGAGTAGACTATGATATCATCTAAATAAATAATTATAAAGTTATTAAAATAGTTCCTAAATAGATTATTAATAAATCCCTAAAATATCGCGGGTGTATTTATTAATCTAAAAAATATTATTAAATATTTAAATAGCCCGAATTTAGTTTAGAAGATTATTTTCTACTTATAATTCTTAATTATTCTAATTCTATAATAAATTTTCCGGAGGTCTAGTTATATAAATTAGAATATCCTAGCTAGCGTGTTAATATATTTATCAATTCTGGATAAAAGATAAGTATTTTTCTTTAATTTCTTATTAACTTCTCGGAAATCCACGCAGACTCGTAGATCTTTATTCTTTTTTATAATAAATAGGACTGGTACTCTGATAAGCGATTTTAAGAATTAGATTTATTCTTGTTTTAGATTCTTTTATAAATATTTTTTGTTACAGCCTGAGAATAAAGAAATAAATCTTATTATAGGTTAGATACGAAGACACTAAGCTGAAGAAGAGAAAGGAAGAAAAATAACAGAACACTGTAAATCAAGAAGAATAAATAATACAAGAAGAATGTAAATAAGCTAAATATTATAGTTATTCTAATTCTCCTATAATCTTAATCTAAAATCTTAATATCTAGTTTTTATTATCTTGGTAACCTTTACAGGATTTAAATTATTTAGATCGGGATTTAGATACTTAGATACTTAAATACTTAAATATTTAAATATCTAGATTATTATATTACCCTCTCTCTCCGAAAATATAGTTACCCTTAACTAATCAATATTATAAAATGCGGACTGGCGGACGTGATAGAAATAGTAGAAGATAAATCTTTTTAATTAAAGCTAAATAAGAAAACTGGCTCTAGTTAAAATTCCTTATATCTAGATCCTGTACCATAATATTCGATTATTATTAAAATAATTTAGAAAGAACCTATTATTCTTAGTAGCCGCGAGCTAAAAAGATAAACGAGTAAAAGATCTAGAGAGCTTAAGATACCGCTTATAGAAATCACGAATAAAAGATAATAAACTCTTAAAATTCCTCGCCGGATATCAGGTATTATTATTATTATACCTAGTCTATTTAATATAATATTAGAGTTTCTAATAATATAGTTAATAAATAAGAATTTACTCTATCTCCTATTCTTTTTAGTTATTAATCTTAACCGGTTCCTACGGGTCAAGAATTTATCTTATTAAAAAGATAGACTTATTAACGCGCCGTAACTTCTTAGGTATAAATACTAGATAGACTTTTATTAACTTAAATAGATTAAATAAATAAAAGTAACCTCTTTTTTTAAGAATTTTAAAAGGATCCAGTATCTATTAGTTAAACCTTTAATTAGAACATTCTATATTCTAATCCTTTATTATTACTATAATTAAATTACTAAATTCGAAATTAGCTTCTCTATAATATTAATTTATCTAGATCTATTAACGTTACTAAATCTAATAAATATATCTTTTTATATAATTCTATATCTTCTCTAATCTCCGTACTATAATATAGGCTTACTATTCTTTAATTTATAATTTATAAAGTGTAGAAGCTTCTCACTAGTTAAAAGATATATATAATTTAAATCCTTTTTTAATAAAAAATAGAGATACTCTAATAGATTTATATAGTAGTACCGCTGCTGTAAAGTCTATTATAGATAATAAATCCGGCTAATTATCTTAATAGTAGTTCACGAAGGGTCGTAATTATTAAGTAATATATTAGTTAATTATTTCTATTCCTCTATTAGTCTGAGGATAATATCTAAAAAATAATTTTAATTTAATTTTTAAAATCTTATAAAGCTCTATCCAGAACTTAAAAATAAATTATTTTTTTTTATTAAAAATTATTATATCCGGGAGACCTATTCACGGATAAATTTACTATAGAAATAGCTAAGTTATCTTCTTCGCCGTGATAGTCTTAAAACAGGGTATAAATATAGCTCGTTTACTAAATCTATCTACTATTATAAAAACACTATTATAACCCTTTTCTTTAGCTAGGGGTAAAGATTAGAAATTTATTTTTATATACTGCTAGGATTAATTAGGGATTAAAAACGGCTGAAAAAATCTAAAAGATAAATCTTTTTAAATATAATAATATTAATAGACTAAATAGTTATTAATATATTAGTCCACATTCTTACTTTAAATAAGTTATTAATATCGGGCTCTAACTAGTTATTTTATCTTATTTTTTCTAGAATAAGTAGTTAAAGATTATTAGTAGATTTTATTAAATAAATAAGGTCGAAGGTCTCCTTTATTTAATATAACTAATTATTTTTAAAAGAAGAATTTCCTATTAAATAATCTTTAGTTAAGATTCTTTATTATTATTTTATCCCGGAACTTAGCAAGTTCCTACGAATTATAATTAGTACGGAAAAGATAATTAATTATCTTTAGTTTAATATTTACTAGTATAAACTTAATTAGGAATATATCCTCTTCGAGGTATTTCTTAGAAAGAAGGGTCTAAGATTAATACTCTATATCTATTAGTCTATTCTATCTAATTAATATATTTACTAGAGTATTTTATCTTCTAAGCTAATATTTAATTATGAAATAGAAATATAATAAAAACTCTGTCTATCTTATTTATCGGATATTTAATTTTTTAGTAGTTATAAAGTACTTAAGTACCCGATAATCTATAAAAATACTAAATAATTTTATTTTTTATAATCTTTTTAGCTCGGCTTACTATTCCTTTAATATTTTAATAATAGCTAGTATCTCCTTATTATGAATCCCGTAGTTAATCTTTACTAATATTATTATTTTAAAGAAAAAGACGACGGGATATTATTATTATTTTTTTTTATAATTATAATAATGCTCTAAAGACTATCCTATCACTAATATTAATTTCTAATTTAGTAGATTAGTTTAGATTATAATAAGCGAGAACTAGAATAAAGAAAAGTACTACTTTTAAGTTTTAAAAGATATCTTAATATTATTAGTTTTATATATATAAAATGTTCGCTCTAGTTAAGCGATTTAGAGACTTAATCTTTTAATTATAATACTTAATAAATCTTCGATAGAAGTTATAGAAATCTAAAAATAATTATATATCTTTAATATTTAATAATACTTTTTAATTTTAAATTACAGTAATCTTCTTGTTATTAACTATAATACTATTAGTAGAGATAATAAAGCCGAGATACTTTATTCTAGTTATATAAAACTCGTATTTTTTTAGTAAAGCCTGTAATCCAGCATCTTGAAGTCTTTAAAATACTAGTTTAATATATTTTTAATATTTAATCTTATTATTACTATAAATAATTAGATTATTAATAAAGGCTGTTATAAACTGGTCTAAGTAATCTGAAAAGATATTATTTATTAAATATTAAAAGATTATGGGTCTATTAGTTAATTTAAAAAATATAATTTAATACTTATAGGTTCCGTATCGAGTTTAAAAGTTAGTTAATTTTTTAGAATTTAGATCTATATAGACTCTATAAAATTCTTACTAAATATTAATTTTAGTAAAAATTTTCGCACGTGCTAGCCGGTCCATGATTTTATTTATAAAAGAAAGAGAATATTAATCTTTTTTAATAATTATATTTAATTTTTAGTAATCTATATAGAATCGTAATCTCTTTTTAAATTTCTTAATTATTAAGATCAGAGAGGTAAATAGCGTATTATTAAAAGTAATAAAACCTTTCGCCAGATTATCTATAATATATTATCTTATTATTTCTAACTTTTTAGCGTTTATCTTATATAAAGGCGAGTATCTTAAAAAGAGCTTTTTTTCTAGTTCTATTTTATAATTATAGTCTCGGTTCGGTGAAAGAGTATTTAACTATATTTTTAAGAAAATATTAGTAAACTATTAGTATTATATAGATAATTATTTTTAGATTTTATCTAACTCTTCCCAGGCAGAGTCTTTCTTATAGATAATAATCTTATTTAACTAGTATAATAAAGTAGTAAATACTTTACTATTATTTCTTCGGATATATTAAGAGAAGCTAATAGCGCTAATTATTATAATATCTAGTTAAATAGAAATTAGTAATTATCTATCTTTTTAACTAGGGCCGATTTCCTTTCTCTAATTAAAAAAGGATTAAAAAAAATAGATTTTTTAATTAAAACCTAAAATCTTCTAGCTCTGGTTAAAATCTAGCTTTTTTTTAATTAAAGCCTTTTTTATTTTATTTAGAGATTACGCATAATCCTAAATTTAAATTTTAGAGGGTTTATATTATTCTTTATTCTATTATTTATTTTATATTTCTTTATTTATTAATCTATCTCTGCGAGCTATATCTTTCTAATAATTCTAGTTTATTTTAGATCTCTATAAAATACTCTTAGAGAAATTCTATAATCCTTTTACTTATATCTCTTCTACTAGAATAGGCTCATCGGGCTAAATCAGCTACTTTTAATAATAATTAGGTAGAATTCTATACTTACTTAATTATAGCTTTCTAAATATAATATCGTGCCTTCCTAGCTCCACGAGAATAAATAGTACTTAGCTTTATTATTAACTATCTATTACCAGATCTAATATTATTATATATTTAATTAATATAGCGGGTCTTCCGTTAAATCCTATTATAAGGATTTACTACTTTAATAAAATTAACTATTGTCAGGCATTCGCCTGACATCCCTTTTCGCCCTGCGCAGCCACACCAGCTTATATATATTAAGCGCCTCTCACGGCAGTGTAGATAGTTAATTAATCAAGTTTTTCTCTTCTTATTTTTCTTATTTTAGCAGCCAGGATCCGCCGGGATCCTATTATTTAGATATTATACCGGTAATCCGCCTATTAAGATCTATCGAGATCTTATCTATTAACTGCGCTGGTAGCTAGGATCTACTAGAATTTTATTATTTAGGTATTACACCGGCAATCTATCTGATAAGATTTACTAAGATTTTACTTATTAAGTATACTGGTAGTTAGGATCTGCTGAGATTCTGCTATTTAGCGCGTTATTATGTAGTTAATTACATGGTTTACTATATCTTATATTACCGGATTATCTCCCGTTATAGAATTATAGCTATAGACCTTTTTTATATCTTAGTAATTAACGCAGGGGATAATAATTAAATATATATCTTAATTAAAATAGGAAATTATCTTAGTTTAACAGAAAAGAAGGCGGTAATTACGAGATTATAAAAACTCGAGAATCTAATATATTATATCGTGTTAATAAGACAGAATACGACGGACTAGAAAAAAGGAATCTAAAAAAATAAATATACATACCGTCTCTTACAGATAAGAAGTAGAATAAGTAAATAGAGAAAGAGTAAGTATTTATAAAAAATATATTAAGTTAATCTCGTGAAATTACAGTAACTATAATATTTAGGGCGTTTATAATACTAATACTAATACCTAGTATAACTAATATACTAGTATTTAATAGTAAAAATATAATTTAGTTCCTTTAGTAGTTTAACTAATTATGTAAGAATCATAGTATTATTAAAATAGAAGAGATTATAGAGAGAATAGTAGAGTATTATAATATATAGATAGATAAGTAGATAGAAATTCTAGATTTATATTTATAAAGCGATTAGAAGACCTTCTATAAGAAAATTAAAAAAAAATTTAAAAATAAGAATATAGAGTAATAGATATATACTAAATATTTTCTTAAAAATTATAAAAATATAAAATAATAATAGGATGATTAAATCCGTTGATATATTAAAGAATATACTGCTATATCGGTATAAATTAAGAAAAAAAACCAGCTAGATAATCTTATACAGGCGATCTAGTTCCTAGATAACTTATTAAAAGTACTTAGAGAGAAAGTCTATAAAAAAGTATATATTACCTTAGACGAGTTAGAATTAATTAAATTTAATAAGTATGTAGAAGAAGCGAAAAAGTTAATTAAAATAAAGAAATAATTATAATAATTATAAGATCTTGGTTAGAAACTCCCGAGATTTAATAATATAGTATAAAAATATAGAGATCTAGAATAATATAAGAAAGTAACGGCTAGATTAAATAAAAACTAGAAATTATAAGTAAGTAATAATACTAATATAGATAAAATACAAAGTAATGTGAAAAAATTAACCGAAATATTTAGAGCGATAATTTTACTAATTATAATAATAATTAACTAGAATAACTATTACTAGCGGGGAATGGTTAATGTAATAAGTATAGAAAAAAAAATAAAAAATAAAGATAATCTAGCTATAGCTAATAAGTATTTCTATAATAATATAGTAAACTGCCGGATTAATAATTATTTAATATTTAAAGATAATATTAATAATAAACTATATTATCGTTAACATGGACTATCAGGAGGAAGTGTAATTATAATAAAAAAAAAAGAAGAGGGAGATTCTCGTGTGACTAAAAGAAGGGGGGAGTTATTAATAATAGTAATTCATAATACTTATTAGAAGAGAAAAGCGTTATTAAATAATTTAAATTAATTAAAAAATACTATATTTATAGTTAAAATAAACTTTATCTCAGTCGAAGTGATAAATAAAAATCTAAAATTAAGATAGAAAAATAATCGTGTAATAAATAATACAGATAAGGAACGCGAAGAATATAATATTAATATATTTATAGTTTAATAATAAGTGGATAAGAAATATACCACTAAGAATAAGCTTTTTATAATTAGAATTCTAAGATATAATAAATATATCTCTTCTACGATCTCCGGAGATAATCTAAATAATATTATTATAATTAAAATATTTTATATTAATTCGGCACTAGATAAGTGGAAGGGTAATAACTAAAATCTGTATAAAGGATTATCGAAGAAGTTAGTACAGGATATTAAAGATTTAATCTATAAAAGAGTTATACGGGATAGATTACTAGACTAGAAAATAGAAAATATTATTATTAGAGAGCTAATTAGTCTCGTTCTAAAATTATATAAAGCATTCTTTTAAATATATAAATTAGCTAGGAAAAATATACCTTTATTAGAGAATATTATTTAGATTGCTATATAGTATATTAGGGATCTAAAAAATATTCTAGTTAAATAATTACTATTATTATATATAATAAAGACACTACAGACGGAAGTTATGATTAATAATTTAGAGATTTCTATTTTACTAAATATAGGATTAGAACTAAATATTATAAGCTTAGATTTAGTAAATTAATTAAAACTAATTATAAGAACTGGACCACGTATTATTATTATTATAGCTAATAAAGGAAAAAATCTATATCTGGGATACGTCGCCGATTTACCTATATAGATAGAAGATATTATTATTTAAATCCCTGTTTTTATTATATAGCAAGCTAAGTAATAGCTAATACTAGACCGGCTATTCTAAATATAGATATAGTATACTATAAAAGTTAAAAGAGATAGAGAAATACTCTATATCTTCTATTCTAAAGATAATAGTAGGAAAATTACTATTAAAATCACTAATCCCGATGACAGCGCTTGTTTTAAAAATAATTTCTAGCTATTAGTAGTAATTTAGAATTTAAAAATCACAGCGGACTTCCCCCTGGGCAGTTATTCGCTATAAAAAATAAAAAAATATCTAGAATAAAGGAGGAAAATGTTGAAGAAGATAAAGATTAGATATAATTAATATTTATTTAGATAGCGGAAGAACTTTCGTCCGAAGAATTTAGTAATATTTATTAATTAATTAATATATTAAAAAATACGTTGGTAAAAGCCAGAAACGTATTTTTATATATTTTTAAAGAAGAAGATATTATTTTAGAAGAATTAATAGCGTGAATATTTAATAGAAGTATCGCCGAGCTATAAAATAGAGTGGAAAGAAGAGCGCTAACTAGAGTATATACTATATATAAACGGAAGGCGTAGAAAATATAGTTAGTTAATAAGATTATAGAGAAAGGAAAGAAATCAGAGGGATTAGATAACTAGAAAAAGATATATTTAAATTAATATTATAAGTAACGAGCGTTAGATAAGAAGATAAGATTTGATTAATATTTATATTCTAAGATTACGGAATTTACTAGAGGAGGAAGATTCATATTTAAATAAGTAAAATAGATATTTATTAGGGATTATTTATTAAAAAAAGAAAAGGAGTTATTTCTTAAGATTCTATATAAAAGAGAAGAAGCGCTTAAATAAAGCTTCGAGGATATTAATAAAATTAGATTTAAAGTGGCTTTGCCGCAGCGGATTAGAATTATATTATATAAAATATAGTAAATACTAGTAATTAAAGTACCGTGGGTATTATATTAAGAAGTCTGCGATATGATTAGAATACGATTAAAAAGAAAAGTATTAAAAAAAAATTAAGAATCTTATTATAATCCCTGGTTCTTGGTTAAAAAAAAGAATAGAGGTTACTAATTAATTAATAATATTTAGTATATTAATAAAGTGATATACTAAGTTGCGAATATACTATTAGATAGTAATAAATTTATTAAAGAGTTTATAGATATAATAATAATATTCTTAATTAATTTCTTCTCTGGCTATGATTAAATTGGATTAATTAAAAAAGATAAAAATATAATAATAATTTAAATACCGCTGGGGCTAGTAAGGATAATAATAATTATATAAAATAGAATAAATTTAGTAATATAATTCGTGAGAATCGCTAGTAGGATTTTTAAAAATATATTATTAGAAAAAGTTTATATATTTCTTAATAATTACGGAGTTAAAGATCTAAAATCTTAGTATAATAATAAATATATTCTTTTAGGAATCCGCTGTTTCGTGTTTAAGTATTTAATAAATCTAGATTACTATCTTTATTTAGTTAAGCTTGCTGGTTGTATAATTATTATAAAAAAGTCTTAGTTTATTATATCTAGATTAAAGATTATAGGATAGGTATATAACTATAATAGAAGATATCCTGAATTAGTAAAAGTTAATAAAATTATTTTATAGCCTACCCCCACCACTATTAAAACCGTGAGAGAATTTAATAGTCTTATTATAAAGTTTAAAATATATATTAAAAATTATAGTATAGTTATAGAACTATTAACTAGGCTATTTAAAAAAGGGAAGATATTTAGATGGATGAAGGAATATAAAAATATATTTTAAAAAATAAAGGCTATTATTATAATATATTTATATATCATGCTAATCGACTATACTATATAATTATTAATTATTATTGTTTTAGTTAATACTAGTGAAAAAGGCTATAGAGGAGTTATAATATAAGAAAGAGACGCTATTCGCCGGGCTATACGCTTTAAATTAAGTATTTAGAATAAAATAGAGATAAAGTATAATATAGGAAAGCGAGAATGTTATACAGTATTAAAGATATTAAAAAAATTTAAATACTAGCTATATAGCGTCTATTTCGTGCTAGAAGTAGATACTTAGATATTAATAGCTTAATTTAATTATTCGGTAATTGATCTGCTAGGAGTTCTTATTATAAATTAGATTATATAGATTTAATTATTTAATTTTATAGTTAAATATGTCTCTAAGAAACAGCATGGAATCATAGATATGTTATCTAGAAGACTCTAAGTATTTAAGAAAGAATCTTTTTATAAATATAATATTAATAACTAGATTTAGGTGTAAATATTAATACTAAATATTAGAATTATATCGATTAATATAATGTCTGGAGAGGAATAACCATATTAGGTCTTACTATCTAAATATAATAATAAGTATTAGAAGATTACTCGATATTTAATTACTCTATAAAAGCTATTAGCTATGTCTAAGTCAGAATTTTAAAAACTAAAAAAGAAAGTATTAAAATTTATTATAGAAGATGATTTACTATTTCGTTAAGAAATAATTAACGCCCTATTATATAGAATAGTATCTATTACTAAAGAAGTAAGAAAAATTATTAAAGAAATATATAAAGTATTTAGATATAAGAGATAAGAATTAATTTACTATTAAGTTTCTACTCGATATTAGTGGCCTGATTATTACGAGTAGATATTTTAAATAGTAAAGACGTGTAGAATTTATTAATTTTAAGATCCTAATTATACTAAAGAGATACTATACCTAATATAATAATTAATATTATGGGAGAAAGTTAGAATTAATATAATTTATATACCTGTTATAAAAGAATATATTAGAATAGTATTAGTAATAAAAAATACGAGTAGATAGATAAAAGATTATCTTCTAAGAAGACTTATCACTATAGTTATTACCTAGTTTATCTATAAAAATATTATATACTATTATAGAGTGCTAGAAGGTTTTATAATAGATAAAGAATTTAAAAATTAGGATGTAATTTATATTCTAATCTTAAAATACGGGATTTGGAAAGTATATATCTTATTTTATTATTTTAAAACTAATAGAGTGGCTGAATATAATAATTATATAGTAAAAAATATCTTATCTAAGATAACCGATGGAACTAGCCGTGGTTAGATAAACTACTAGTAGGTTATATTATTTGTAATTTATATTATTATAAAATAATTAACCGGAATGATACTATACCGCTTTTTTATAAGATAAGAAGCCGTTTTATCTATTAAAATAGAAATTCTTATTTAATAAATCCTGTCCTAGCGTAAGGTCAGAATTATAGAAAAGCTATTAACTATATAGACTAGATAAATAAAGCGTAGAGATAATAATATAAAAAAAGTACTATTACGGATCCGTAGGATGCGCGAATAATAGAAGGAGTATTTTAATAATAGAATAAATTTTTAAAAGAAGAAGTTAAAAGTGGAATAGATAGTTCTATTATATAATATAAGACGTTAGCATGATATAATAATAGAGAATAAGATAGGCTTTTAATAATTAAAACTATATAAAATCCGAGAATACCGCTATGGTATCGATTTATATAAGATTAAAGAGCTTAATAAGATCTTATTTTAAAGAATTATTAATAGAAATCGCTTAAAATCTTTCTATTAATCTATTATACTCGAGGAACCTTTACTAGAAGTAGATACTATAAAAGAGGACCTAGGTAGAATAAATAAAAAAAAAAAGAAGAAAAGAATAATACTAATTAGATTCTATCAGGATAGAATTTTATTATAATTATAAATTAGTCTCTATATATTAAAATAAGAAATAAGAAAGTCTTTAGTATACTAATTTTCTTTTTTAGCTAAATATTTTAATTTCTTTTTCTAGACCGAATACGCGCTTTAAAAATCTACTCTAAAACGTATTTTTATATTAACGCGATCCTTTATTAATTTTTTATTTATTAAACCGTTATTTTATTAATTTTTAATTTTTAAAAATACTAAAACTTATCTGGAATATCTAATATATATTTATTTTAATAATAGAGAGCTAACGGCCTGTTATTATAATAGATAATAATATTAATCAGTTAGTAATCGTCTAGAATAGCTATTAGTATTAAAATATTAATAAAATAATACAAACGATTCGAACTGCCTTATCTTAATAATAATATAAGTATTAAACTTAGATATTATACTTACTTCTATTATATAAAGAAGCTATGAAAGGAAATATAATTATTTTATATAAATATATTATAGATTCTAAAGAGTTCCGCATTATTTATATAATAAAGATTAATTTTAATAAAAAATAAAATAAAGCGAAAAAGATCTCTAAGATAGTTAAAAAATATAATTAGAAGATAGACAGAATAAAGAAGATTATAAGTATTTAATAAGATATTAAAAATACTAAGATAGTTTTTTAATAGATTTTAAACCTCTTTATAGCGAAAGAAATCTGTAATATTATAAATAAAAGAGTTATATAGACGGATATAAAAATTATTATTAATATTACCGTTTTAGAAAAACTCGAAAAGTAAGAGCTAGGATATTATTATATTAAATATTTTATTACTAGCGACTTTGCCAGAGTTATTTAACTTTATAAAGAAGGAGCTTATTAAAATCTGTCCGTTTTAACACGAGGAACTATCGTAGATATTATACTAGATAAGGAAGGATTCTTTTATAAGCTAAAATAATTATTACTTATTTTAGCTCTGCTAGTAACTTTATAAATAAATAAAGCTTAACCGATAATAATTTCGCCTGTATAATTACTAAGATTATTTATATTAATAGATTTACTATAAAGTCTAATAATATCTTCTAGACTTATACCAGGCTTTTCTATATTAGGAATCCTGTTAAACCCGATTATTGTTAATACTAACGTATTATATAGGACGGATTAAATTAGTCTTGGCTAATTAGCTGATAGATATTAGTTAATTAAAAGCGGAAGTGGTTAGAAATGATTAACTAGTGGCTTTTTAATAGAAATCTTATTATCTATTTAATTTACTCTAGAACGGATAATTATATCGCCTAAATCGACTCTAGCGTATACTAGATAGTTAATAAAGGGAGCGTTGCTCGTAGTCTAAGTGGCTATATCTAATATCGCGGAAGTAATTAATGTAGATAAAGATCTATAGATTCTAGACTAGTAAGAAGTTTTAGCTAAAAAGGAAGCGACTGCGAAGAAGGGATAATATAAGTATTAAAAAGTACTATCTACTATCCTACGGAAAATCAGCTTATCTAAATTATTAATTAAAAACGAGCTTCCTGGTTTTATAAGAATAATTATAGATATTATAGTAAGAAAGGACTTTTACTATTATAATTATTTCCGTTTTATAGGATTTAAAATGGGACTGTGTATTAATTTATCTAGAAAAGAATTAGAAGCTTATCTAGAATATCTACTATTAAATTATAATAATATTAGAAATATTAAAGTATCTAGTAAAAGATATAGTTAATTTAAAAAAGCTAATCGCCTAGTAAGATCCGAACATTTATTAGGGATTTTTTAATATTCGTATAAACTGAAACTACCTCGTATTATAAAAATAATTATAAAATATAGTTTTAAAGATTTAATTTTAATTATAAGAGTATTAGTAACTACCGATCTGCTTAAAAGCTAGTAATAAAATAAAAATTTAATTAGTATCTCGGAACTAATAAGTTAGCTTAAATAAATTATACCGAAAGAGATACACGGGGAAATTAGGTATATAATTTTATTTAAGGGTTTTTAGCGCGAATTTTTATTATATAACTATTATTAAAAACGCGTATCGGGCCGAGATAACTATAGATAGCTATAAAATATATATTACTTTATTACCTAGTAGGTAATCCGCCAGAACCTATTATATTATATTTAATATATTATACTAAGAAATAATTATTTTTATTATTTAATCTTTTATCCGTACTACGTAAAATTTATAAAGTAAGGGGATTCCACATTTTTTAGATATATTAATATAGATGTTAAACGAGCTGTCTTAACTAAATACGGACTAAACGCTATCTAAGGATCCGTCTTACTAGATATAGAAGATGATTATAATTACACTACTATTCTGCTAGAAATATATAAATATCTAGTAGAATGAAGAGACAGAGTGATCAGAAAATATAATAAAGACTAATTTATTTTTTTAGTTAATAAAATTAGTTTATAATAATTCTTAAGAGAAGATAGCTAGTATTTTAATATTATATAAATACCCGTCCCATGTAAACCTATAGATATATATATTATATATTCCGGTATTCCACACAGGTCGACTGGCCCCGCTATAAAGATAAAACGAACTATATTTTTTTAATATATATTAATATAGGCAGATTATCAGATATTTAAAATACCCGAAAAGGATATATAGAACGATCTATTTTATATTTATTAAAATCTTTTATCTGTATTAGCAAGCCCTTCCAGCCTAAGTAATAGGTATTTTATAATACTATATATCTTCCTAGCCGCTATGCTAGTAAAAGGACTTAGCCCTCTATTAGATATACTAATAGAATAGATAAGATAGAATAATTCTTTAATAAAAAAAAATCTTAATCACCTGTTTCACGTGAACCAATCTAAAGATAGAAAGTATATTAATAAATAGCGGGCTAATATAATAAAGATTATTAGTATCTGTCTAAAGTAAGTGTTTAAACTAGAAAGGGAGATTTATAGAATTAATTCTTATAAATCTACGCTCTCTATATCTGAAGACCTATTTACTAGTATTAAATTTTTAGAGCTAGCTGTAGATTATTATTAAATTATTAGCCTAATATAAAAGCCCCGGCTATTTTTTCTTTACTTTTTTTTTATATAAAATATTTTATTTATATAATTCTTTTATTTATTTCGGATTTTTTATTTTCTACTATTTCTTTCTATATTTATTATTTTATTTTTCTTTTATTTTTTTTAGATATTATTAGTCTACAGGCCATAACCTCTACTAAATTAATAATAACTATACTATGTGTAGTTATATTTAATTAGATAGAAAAAGAATATAAAAGAGATTAGATATTTATTTAATATTCCTTTTTACCCTGCGCAGCTATATTAATTTATATATATTAAGCGCCTCTCACGGTAGTATAGATAAATAATTAATTAAGTTTTTCTTTTTTTATTTTTCCTATTTTAGTAGCCAGGATCTGCCGGGATCTTATTATTTAGGCATTATACCGGTAATCCACCTGTTAAGATTTACTAAGATCTTATCTATTAACTGCGCTGATAGCTAGGATCCGCCGGGATTCTATTATTCAGGTATTATACCGGTAATCTACCTGATATAATCTACCGAGATCTTACCTATCAAGTGCACTGGCAGTCAGAATCTGCTAAGATCCTGCTATTCAGCGCGTTGTTGTGTGGTTAATTACGTGGTCTACTATATCTCGCATTGCCGGATTATCTCCCGTTGTAGGGTTATAGCTGCAGACCCCTTTTACACTATATTTAATAATATTTCACGAGAAGATTCGCCATCGATATATTTATAAAATAAAAACTATTTATTTTAATATCGATTAATATTCTTATAATAAAAAATATTCTATTCTTTACTACCTGAGTCTAGATTATAAAATAATTATTAAGATTCTCTAGTAGTTTCTGAAGATTAATCTAAATATATTATTTAATATAAATTTTATTTAAAATAGAGACTTCTTTTAAATATTCTTTTTTCTCTATTAGTTAAAAGTTTTAGTACCCTCGTCCTGCGGATCTAGTACTCTTAGTAAAATAGGGTTCTTATTAAAATAATTAGTAGAATGATATTCTTATTTAAAATAGTTAAAATATTTATCTTCTCTTATTAACTGGTTTTATTAGTCTCTATTAATATAGCGTGATCCTTAAGATTATTTAAAAACTTTATTTAGTTTTAGATATTCTTTATTTACTAAGAATAGATTTTCTATATTAAAATAATTTCTAGGATATCCCTGATCCATAATTTCTAGACTATTAGCTATAATAAAATAGTATTCTAAAAACCTATTAAATAAATAGATATTTTTATTATACTTTATAATAGTTATCTCCTGTAACTTACGAGGAAGTTTTTAATAAAATTTATTTTTTAAATCTTTATTATAAATTCTAGCTTCAGATATAATATAGATAAATTTAAATAGAAATTTATAGAATTTATTATTTTTCTTTATTTATAAATTCCTGAATTTATTCTTCGCGATAATAATCTAGTTTAGATTATAGTAGATATTCCGGAGATATTCTAATATTTTATTTTTATTTTTATATCTATCTTCTCTAGTCTATTAATATAAGACTAGATACTATAAAATCCTTTCTTTAATTTAACTTTACACGTAAATTATACGTAGCTCTAAGATAATATAGTAATTTTAGTTAGCTCGTAATTTAGTATTTATTAGAATAATCTAATTATTAAAATATAATTCTTTTTTATTTAATAATTAAGGCGGGTTAGAAAGTTTAATTAATTTTATAATTATATTTTTAACCGGAGCCTAGATCTAGATTTTTAATTTAGTTACTTTAGTTACTAAATAGTTAATCTCGGCTTTAATTTTATTAGTTTTTTTTATAAGTTCTTTTTTTAATATTACAGCTCGGGCTTCTCAATCTTCTAAAATAATTTTATATTTATTAATTTAAATTTTAAGTTAGTTAATTTATTCTAGAGCCTCGTTTAAGAGATTCTCTACTATCTAATATAGACGGTTCGGGTTATTTTTATAATATTATAAAAATTCATTCTTCGAAATTAATTTATCTTCTATCTTATCCCTATTTAATAGAGAGATTAGACAACGGAGAGATTTAGATTTAATATAATTTAGATATATTATACTTAATTAGTCATGATTTAATCGGAATCGAAGTTAGTTTGGTTAGTTTAGTTTAATTACGATTTAATCGGAATCGAAATCAGTTTAGTTAATTTAATTAGTTCTACAGCTATTATCACCGCTATATATATAGAGATTTAACTCTTAGTTAAAAATAATCTAATTAAATTAATATATCTGTATCGATCAAGTATTAGAAGAAAGAGTTTATTAAGTTTAATATAATATTATAGTCTCAGAATAAAAAAATAAATCTTATTATAGATTAGATACGAAGATACTAAGCTAAAGAAGAGAAAGAAAGAAAAATAATAAAATATTATAAATCGAGAAAAATAAATAGTAAAAGGAGAATATAAATAAACTAAATATTATAATTATTCTAATTCTCTTGTAATCTTAATCTGAAATCTCGATATCTAGTTTCTACTATCTTAGCAACCCTTACGGGGTTTAGATTACTTAGATCGGGATTTGGATACTTGGATGCTTGAATGCTTGAATGCCTGAATGCCTGGATCGTCACATTTTTATAGTATTTTATTCTCCGCGGGGGAGGTTTTATAAATTAAACTAGTCTGAAGTTTAAAATCCTTCGCGAGACTAATCTTTAGATTTATCTTTTTATAATATAATAATAAATTATTTATAAAGTCTTCTAAAAAGAATTTCGTGAAATTATCTAGTTATATTAGAATAATTAATTTCTTTAAGTCTAGTATATAGATCTACTATATATAAATTACTACTAAATCTTTTTAATTATCTTCTTTTAATTCTTTTACCCATTTCTTTATAGATAAGATTACCACCTTTACTTATCTTATATATTATAGTTCTAGGTAATATTCGTGAAATCGGGTAATTAGTTCGGCTTAAATAATCTCGAGTATTTTTAATATAATTTTTATTATATTTAATATTTAGATCGCGAGCCCTATTTAGATTTCGTAATAATTATTAAAGTTCTCTAGTTTTATATAGAACTGTATAACTCTTTATAATTAAATTAGATTATTATTAATCCTGCTTATTATTAGTTAGATAAATAATTTTTACCACCCTATCTTCTTCGCGAGTATAACTAGTACTAGATTTATCTTAATACTATTATTTATAATTATTTCTATTATCTCTCTCGTCTCTTATTCTAGATTAGTTCTATCTAGGTTCGCGGTATTTTAGGGGATTAATTATTCTTATAATTTTAGAATTAAGAATCTCGCGAGAAGCGAGCTTTCTAATTTTGTATTTTTATCTATTTATAATAGGTTAATTTCTCCTATTAGTAGGTCTTTTAATTATACTAGTTTTTTACTTCGGTAATCTGCCGCCTTATAACCTAGCTTATTATAATTAAAATATTTAATTTTAGATAGATCTCTTTATTTTTTTATAAAGCTTATTTTTTTATCTAATAACTCCCCCCGCGAGGATTTTAATAATTTCTTTTAAAAGTTAGTATTCGTTCTCACGGATTAGGATAACCTTTAAATAAATATATATTAATCTAGAATCAGGACCTGCGAGGTAATATATTAGATTTTTTTAAATTTTAATACATAGTTTTTCGCGAGTAGACGAAGGCGAAGAATTAATAAAATTAATTCTTATTTTAATTTCGGGAACTCGGGTTACTTATAGATTTTTTATTTTAAATTATAGCTAAATAATTTATAAAATAAATATAGTTATAAATAGTTAATATTTTTTATTTTATCTTTTAATTCCGACCTAACCTTCTTTTATTATTAAAAATAAATATAATCACCCTTATTATTACGGGGCTTTAAAAATAATATTTTTATTTAAATATTTTATTTATAATTTTCTAGATCGTTTAATTAATTTTTTAAAAATTTATAAAATTCTTTCTAATTTCGCGGGCGATAAGTATCCGATAAATTATTTTTTTAGAGATTACTTAATATATAATCTAGATATATAATAACTATCTTTTATTTATTCTCCTCGTCCTAGCTATTTATTTTTATAATTAAGTTTTATCCGGTAATAAAAACTCGGTAGGTTATATAATCGCGTGTTAAATACTATTCTTTTTTATTAAAAGATTTAATTTTCGAGTTAAAATCTTTCTTTATAAATAGAGTAGTTTCCTCTAAACTTATTACTCTCGCGTGTTTTCTAAAGGGTAGTATTAGAGCGTGTTAGAGTTCCTAAAATCTTTCTATTAATATTATTTACTCGCGGATAGTCTCTATATCGAGAACTAGTAGTTCGCCTATCTGCGGGATCTCTAGTTCTCTATTAAATAGTTCTTCTTTAGTTATCTTTGTTACAGCCTCAGAATAAAGAAATAAATCTTATTATAGGTTAGATACGAAGACACTAAGCTGAAGAAGAGAAAGGAAGAAAAATAATAGAACGCTATAAATCGAGAAGAATAAATAATAGAAGGGGAATATAAATAAGCTAAATATTATAGTTATTCTAATCCTCCTATAATCTTAACCTGAAATCTTAATATCTGGTTTCTGCTATCTTGGCAACCCTTACGGGATTTAGATTACTTAGATCGGGATTTGGATGCTTGGATGCTTGGATCGTCACAATCTTACGGGATTCTACCGTCTCTATACTTTCCTAAGCTCACGAGGGTTCTTTTTCTTCGTAGATTATTAATTTAGAAAATAGTTAGATATTAAATCTATAAGTTCTTCCTCTTTTAATAATTATTACTAACGGGCCGTCTTCTTTAGTTATAAGTAATAAAATTATAAGATTAAATACCTTAGTACCTTAAGAGGTGAGATAGTATGAAAGTATATAACTTAGAGGTAAATATAGAGTATATTCTATTTAAAGTATTATTATTAGGATTTAGAGGAATCCCACGAGGCCACGTTCTTAGTATATGTAATGACTAAGCTCCCGTATTACTAAGCATCCTTGGAGAGGTCCGTATTGGATCCTTACAATAATAGACGGTTAAAAGCCGTTAGTATACTGCGAGAAGATAATATAATATTAACTAATATTCGCTCGTGAAGAGGGATCTATTATTAATAATATTTTTTAGAATATCTATTAAAGTGAAGATATAGTTATATAAGATCTTCTGCGGTTAATTCTTTCTATATAGATATATATTATATATATTTTAAAAAGAGATCTACTATAATTAATATAAAGTTATATATTTCTCTATTCTACCGCGATAGTGGAAGCCCAGTAATAAAGTTTATACTAATTTATTTTATAAATATTATAAGTATTAGTAGAGGCTCGAGTAGCCTGTACGGCTTATATTAGTATGTAATAATCTGCTTATATTTTATATAATATTATATATATTTTTTAATTTCTCGGCGCATATTATGCTAATAATATTATTCCTTTAGGTATTCTTCTTATAGATTATTATAATTAACTCTTATAATTTCCTGCCGCACTGCTATAGATTTTAGAATAAAAACGCGGTTCTTAAACCTAATTAATCTATTTTTTAATATATGCTAGGGCGGTTCATTTAATATATTTAGATTATTTTAATAAATATAGTTCTGTATTCTTTTAAAAAAGTTATTATTTATTTATACTTTCTATAGTAGATTAGTTATTAATTCCGTAATATCTCCTAAGTATGCTGTCTCGGCTTGTATAGTTATATATATTATAAACTATAGTACTAGGATATCCGGAATTCTTATATTATTATTAGCGTGAATCTTATCTGCGGTTATTTTCTAAATATAAATATAATTAATATTAAGATTACTTTCCCTATACGCGAGTAAGCTAATTATAGTTAATATAGGGATTTCTTTTATTAGACTAGCTCGTAATTTCTTTTAAAGTATTAGTAATATAGAATTCTCGAGATATTCTCCCTCTTTAGATTTATAGTCTAGACAACGGCTCGATATATTTATAAAATTTTATATTTTTAGGCGGTATTTAATACTAAAGTTAAATATAGCTAGCCTTTTTATCTATCTTATTTAATATTTAATTAGTTTTTTTAGTATCATGAAATACTGTAGATTAGTATAGTTAAATAATATTATAATAGGATATCTACTACCCTCTAGGTAGTGTCTCTAATATTTAAAATATTTAATAATTATAAGTAGTTCCTTATTATAGATTTCGTAATATATCTTCGCACCCTATAACTTACAGGATAAGAAGGTAATAGGGTTCTATATTTCTTCTTTTTATAGTTATATATAGATCCTTATAACTATAAACTCCAAGATATCTAATTTAATATAGATCCTCTGTTCTAGATTAAAGTATCGTAATAGTAATATTTTTATAAATTTATTCTTTAGCTTTTTAAAGCTTTCCTTTACCTCTTAGATTAACTAGATAGTTTTTTTCTTTTAATTTTTTAAATTTTACACATTCTTTATTATTTCGTTTAGAGCTATAACGATTTTTAAGTATCTTTTAATAAATCTACGGTAGAAATTTAAAAATTCTAGAAATATTTAGATTTCCTGTACTAATATAGGGATTAGTGATTCTATAATAATTTTTATTTTATCTTTCTCTATCGATATTCCGTCAGGGCTAATAACAAACCCTAGAAATTTAATAGTATTAGTACGAAATATATATTTATTTAGTTTAATATAAAGCTTATAGATACGGAGTCTTTCTAATATTATTCTAATATAGTATATATAATCTTTCCCATTCTATAAATAAATAAGAATATTATTTAAATAAACTATTATACAGATATCCAGAAGGTCGCTTATTATAAGATTAATATATAACTAAAATAATATAGATACATTAGCTAAGCCGAACGGTATTATCTAGTATTTAAAATAGCTGTAACGGGTGCGGAATACTATTAACTATTTATCTTCTTTCCTAATCTATAATTAATAGTATATATCACGCAGATCAAGTTATGTGAAGATTTTTATCTTATTGAAATAATTTAGAATCTTACTAATTAGTAGTAAAAGGTAGTAATTCTTAATTATAATTATATTAAGTTCTCTATAATTAATATATAGTTATAATCTTCTATTCTTCTTCGGTACAAATAGAATTAGAGTACTTATAGAGTTCTTTAAAAGTCTAATCCATCCCTTCTATAATATAGTTTTAATATATTCCTTTAATACCTGTAGCTCTTTTTTAGATAATAGATAAATTAGCTAATATAAAGATTAAATCTTTAATTAGATTTTAATTGTATAATTATAATTTTTATAAAATATAAAAGTATTCGCTTCCTTCTTTAAGAAGATATTACTAAAGTTATTAAACTTCTTAGATATCTTATTTAAAGAAGCCGTATTAAGCTTCGCGAGGACTATATCCGTGATCTTCTTTATAGTTAGAATATATATTAACACGTTATTAAGTACGACAGCCGTATAAGCTTATAATAATAAGATTTTAATCCGATCCGAATCACTCTCCGTATTATGGTAGAACTATTTAAATTTTATCTATTATATATCTAGATTTATAGCTTTTAATTATCGCATTCTTAGGATCATATCGTATTTTTTTATATTTATTATTTTAAAATTTTTTCTTTAATTCTGCAGTTCGCCTATATTATTTATAATAGTGATTTTAAGTTCGTGGCTCCCGTAGTTATTTATTATAATATTATTAATTACTTTAATTAGCCGTACTAGGTCTTCTATATTTAGTAAATATAACTTAGTCTATATTTAGTTAATAAAACTAGTTTCTACTCTATAGTCTAATAAATATTATATTTTAATAGGGCAGTCCGCAGTGCTGACAGTAATATCTAGTATTATTTTTAAATTATTAGTTTTCTCGTTTAGATCTAGTACTGCTGTAGTAGTTAACACTGGTCTAATTATTTTTTTAGTAAATATTTATTTTTATTTATCCAGGGTAGTATATTATTAGATTATAATATCCTATATTTAGTAGTATAATGGCCTGCGTGATTATATTTTATATAGATCTTTTATAGCCTATTATAGGAATTACTTAAATATTTCCGTTTAGTTAAGAACCCTGGCGTATTACTAGAATTTTATTTTATATCTTTTATATTTAATTTAGTATTTCTAGTTTTTTCTCTTCTAAAATTTCTTAGTTACTCTTTCTACTCGGGCATATTATTCTTAAATACTTATATATAAGTTATATAATTATTATATTTTTCTAGTTTTTTTCTCATGCGGAGACACTCTCGATGTAATATAAAAAGTATTTTTATAAAAAGATAGATTTTTTTATAATTTTTATTATATTATCCTGTTATGCGTACCTGAAGAGATTAAAAATAGTTAGTAAAATTAGTTATTATTTTATATTTCTTTTAATAAATTTTTTTATATTATAATACGCACTGGCGCTCGAGGATGCGGAAATTATTAATATATTTTTAATAAAAATTTTTAAATTTAGTCTAGGTGCGGTTTTTTATAAAAGTATAGATTTTTTTAAATTAGATATCTAAATATTTCAGATCTAGGTAATCTATTATATAAAAGATCTTACGGTGGTTATTAATAAATTATTTTCTATATTTAGAGAAATAAGCCTTTAATCAGTTAATAAAGTATTAATATTAAGACAGGTTTTTCGCTGAAAGCTATGCTAAATTAGATAATAATATAAATACTTTTTATATTATAATCCGCACTGCGGATATAATTAGTGATTCTAAAGATATTAATTCTTATATTAAAATTATAGATTTAGAGAATATAGATATAAATCTTAAAAATCTTTTTAGAAATTTAATAAATTCTTTTTTATTTTATTCTAGATATTAGCCTTCTATAATATCGTTATATATTTATTAATATATATAGGATCTTCTTTCCGCTATATAGCGTTATATGTGACGTTCCAGGCATTCAAGCATCCAAATATCCAAATCCCGATCTAAGTAATCTAAATCCCGTAAGGGTTATTAAGATAGTATAAACCAGATATTAAGGTTTCATGTTAAGATTATAGGAGGATTAGAATAACTATAATATTTAATTTATTTATATTTTCTTTCTACTATTTATTCTTCTTAATTTACAGTATTCTATTATTTTTCTTCCTTTTTCTTTTTCAGCTTAGTGTCTTCGTATCTAACTTATAATAAGATTTATTTCTTTATCCTAAGGCTATAATAATATATTAAGCTTAATAAACTCTTTCCTTCAGTACTTAATCGATACAGATATACTAATTTAGTTAGATTATCTTTAATTAAAAGCTAAATTTTTACATATACAGCGGTGATAATAGCTGTAAAATTAATTAAACTAATTAAATTAATTTTAATTTTAATTAAATCGCGACTGAATTAAAATGACTAAATTAAACTAACTAAACTAACTTCGATTTTAATTAAATTATTATTAATTAATTATAATATATTTAAGTCGTACTAAATCCCTCCGACGCCTAATATCTCTACTAAATAAAAATAAGATAGGAGATAAACTAATTTTAAAAAACAAATTTCTATAATACTATAAAAATAACCCGAACCGTTTATATTAAATAATAGAGAATATCTTAAATAAGGTCTTAGAAAGAATTAACTAATTTAAAATTTAAGCTAATAAAAATAAACTTATATCTAAAGAATAGGAAACCCGAGCTGCAGCACTAAAAGAAGAACTTATAAAAAAGACTAATAAAATTAAAGCTAAGATTAATTATCTGATAACTAGAGTAGTTAAATTAAAAATTCAGATCTAGGCCCCGGTCGAAAATATAATTATAAAATTAATTAAACTTCCTAACCCGCCTTACTTATTAAATAAAAAAGAACCATATTTTAATAATTAGATTATTCTAATAAATACTAAGTTATAAGCTAATTAGAATTATTATATTATTTTTAAATTACATATAATTTAGGTTCAGAGTTAAACCGAAGAAAAGATTTTATAATATTTAATCTCACGGTAATAGACTAGAGAAGATAAATATTAGAATAAGAATAAAATACTAAAATATCTCCGGAATATCTACTATAATTGAAATCGAGCTATTATCGTAAAGAATAAATTCAGAAATCTACGAATAAAGAAGAATAATAAATTCTATAAATTCCTGTTTGAATTTATTTATACTATATCTAAAGTAGGAATTTATAATAATAATCTAAAGAATAAGCTCTATTAGAAACTTCTCTGTAAACTGTAGGAAATAATTATTATAAAATAAAATAAGGATATCTATATATTTAATAAACTTTCGGAATATTACTCTACTATGGCTAATAGTCTGGAAATTATAGATTAAGGATATTTTAGGAATCACTTTAGCGCAGGAAACTAGCTCTTAGTAGGTAACTCTTTCTAGACAAAGTCTTTCTTATAGGTAATAATCTTATTTAACTGGTATAATAAGATAGTAAATACTTTATTATTATTTCTTCGGATATATTAAGAGAAGCTAATAGTACTAATTATTATAATATCTAGTTAAACGGGAATTAGTAATTATCTATCTTTTTAACTGGGGCCGATTTCCTTTCTTTAATTAAAGGAGAATTAAGAAAAATAGACTTTTTAATTAAAATTTAAAATCTTCTAATTTTAATTAAAATGTAGCTTTTTTCCAGTCAGGGCCCTCTCTATTTTATTTAAGAATTACGTATAATCCTGAGCTTGAGTTCTAGAAGATCTATATTATTCCTTATTCTACTATTTATTTTATATTTTTCTATTTATTAATCTATCTCTGCGAGCTACATCTTTCTAATAATTTTAATCTATTTTAGATCTTTATAAGATACTCTTAGAGAAATTCTATAATCCTTTTACTTATATTTCTTTTATTAAAGTAGGCTCATCGGGCCAAATCAGCCGTTTCTAATAATAATTAGATAGAACTCTATATTTACTTAACTATAGCTTCCCGAATATAATATCGTGCCTTTCTAACTGTATAAGAATAAACAGTACTTAGTTTTATTATTAATTATCTACTATTAGATCTAATATTATTATATATTTAATTAATATTGCGGATTTTCCGTCAAACCCTGTTATAGGGATTTACTACTTTAATAAAATTAATTATATTTAATAGTACTTCGCGAGAAGGTTCGCCATTAAGATATTTATAAAATAAAGACTATTTATTTTAATATCGATTAGTATTCTTATAATAAAAGATATTCTATTCTTTAGTACTTAAGTCTAGATTATAAAATAATTATTAAGATTCTCTAGTAGTTTCTGAAGATTAATCTAAGTATATTATTTAATATATATTTCGCCTAGAATCGAGACTTCTTTTAGATATTCTCTTTGCTCTACTCGCTAGAAATCTCGGTATTCTTATTCTATAGATCTAAGATTTTTAAAAAAAGTAGGAGTCTTATTAGGGCAATTTACAGAACGGTGTTCCCGTTTAAAATAATTAAAGCATTTACCTTCTCTTATTAACTAATTATACTAGTCTTTATCGACGTAGTGTGATTCCTGAGGCTGTCCTAGAGCTTTATTTAATTTTAGATTTTTTTCAGATAAAATCCGAAGATAACTGCTTATATAGTACCGAGAGTTCGCTAATACTTTCTTAAAAATATAATCAGATACTCTTCCACCGAATTAAGACTATGATTATAAGATAGAGCTAAAAGAAAAGCTCTTTTTAGGATACTCGCCTTTATATAAGATAAACGCTGAAAGGTTGGAAGCGGTAAAATAATATATTATAGATAATCTAGTAAAGGATTTTATTACCTTTAATAGTACGCTATTTACTTCTTCGCTCCTAATAGTTAAGAAGCTAGAAGGGGGATTATAATTCTATATAAACTACCGGAAATTAAATATACTTATTAAAAAACATTAATATTTTTTTCTTTTAGTACACGAAATTATAGACTAATTAGTACGTGTGAAAATCTTTATAAAGATTAATATTTAATAAAGATTTTATAAAATTTGTATAGATCTAAACTCTGAAGAACTAACTACTTTTTAAACTTAATATAAAATTTATAAGTATTAAATTATATTTTTTAAATTAATTAATAGATTCGCGATCTTCTAACGTCTAATAAATAATATCTTTTTAGACTATCTGGACCAGTTTATAATAGTCTTTATAAATAATTTAATTATCTATAGTAATAACGAGATTAAGTATTAAAAATATATTAAACTAGTGCTCTAGAAACTCTAAAATTGTCAAGGTGCAGGCTGGCGGGGGTGGTAGAGCTAGTGGCAGGTAGGCAAACAGGCAGGTTTCTGGGTAACTAGTACTGGATTACTACGGGTCAAGCTATATATAGATAAATAGATAAGACGTAGCTTAAAGAGCTATAATAGGATCTTAAGATAGCGGGAAGATAGGAGATCGTGTAGTTATATAACCCGTTAATATTTAGTTAAAATAGCTAGTAATTTCTACTAGAGCCGGTCTTCTTAGGTCTGTACTATAATAGTATACTTTCTTCTTATAACCGAGCTCTATTATAGTTAATAGGAGCCTAGTTTATTCAGATATCTGCGGTAATAATTATAGATAATTTATTCTATATATTTTAAGTATTTGACTAGCTCCGCGATTAGATCTAGATATCTTATTTATTTTATAATATATATTAGACGGGGATAACCACGTCTTTAATAATTTTAAAAGAAATTAAAAATATTTTCTACTTCTTATTTTTTAAGTTCTTTAACTTCTATATATAGCGGTAGGAGCTGGATTTAATCTAATAAAAGATTCTAGCTAGCTAATATAAGTAGGCTAATATTAAATATAAAATAAATCTTTATACTAAGTAGTAGCTTTAGACGGTAGGCATGCGGATTAATAATTTTTTTAATTTAATATAGGCCTAATGTGTTCTAATCGAGCTTCTTACTAGAACGTAGAATTTTAATATATTAAATATCTAACTATACTAATTAATTTTCTCTAAATTTTTTAGTAGAGCGGCGTTTCCGGTTCGTCTATTTAATATATTAAACTTAAGTAGCTACTGTTTCCGCGCGGGTGAATTTAGTAATAGTTTATATTTTAATAGTAAATTATTCGGCGTCTTAGATAGTAGATTAATTCTATATATAATAGTCTCCTACGGGTATTAGTTTAAAACTTATATAAAGGTAAAAACTATAGTTTATAAAGAACGGGATAATTTTAATAGTATTTAAATATATACTATTTAATATAAACTTAGCTAGCGGAAGTTAGATATTTTAGTTATTTTATAAATAGTTTATATAAGCTTATATATATTACCTTATTATAATATTTATATATTTAGTCTGGCCGTTTATCTCAGGGTGATATATAGTTAATAACTTATTTATTATTTTAAAGTATTTAGTTAGGTATTTCCAGAATTTAGTAATAAACTAGAGATCTTTATTTAATATAATAATTTAAAGTAAGCTATGTAGCTTCTAGATATATTAAATATATATTATTATTATATCTTAGGTATTAGCTGTCGCGTTATATAGAATTAGATATTTTATTTTAGTTAATTAATCTATTATTATAAATATAGCGTCGTAGCCCTAGCTCTTAGATAAATAAATAATAAAGTCTATAGATATATTTTACCATGCGTGTTTAGATACTAGTAAACATTTTAAAATACCCTATCTCGCTTCTTATAATAGGATAATATAACGATATATATAATAGTTCTAAATCTATTAAACTACGTAGCGGTATATATTAGACTAATAATATTTTTAGAATAATAATTTATAAGTTTAACTTCTTCCAGAATATCCGGAAGCAGGCTTATTATAAACTAGTTAAATTAGATTAATTTTTAACTATTTATTATCTAGGATCTATAGGTGGTTCTTATAGAATAAGAAACTATCTTGTTTTTTATAGGCGGCTAGAGTGATTTTCGGGTAACAGTTTTTTTTTATAGTTAAGACTTTCTAGATTTTATAGATTAGGTTATTCTTTTTGTAGATATTTTTTAAGCTAGTCCGGGTCTTAAATAATAATTATAGATCTTATTTATTCTTAAAGCTAATTCTTCAGCGGGGTTAGGTAATTAAGATTATTAGGATAGAAGGTTTTTCTAGTAATTTTAACTAGAGTTAGTCTTTTAGTATTAGCTCCGATTAAAAAGGCGGGCGAGTTAATTTAGATAGATTAGATAGATTAAGATTCTTATATTTTAAGATAGTCTAGCTCTAATATAACAGACATTTATTTTTTTTTTAGAAAGATTTTCTAACCTTCTAGTTAGGCTATTAGATTTTATTTTATATTTTTTAAATTAGTAAATAATTTTAAAATTAAAGCAGGAGAGGAACTTGGATTATTAAATTTAATAATAGTTTAAAAGTTTAGTAGATATAAAATATTCTAGATTACGGTAATCAGAGATAACTTAAATTAGAAATAAAAACTTTTTAAATTTTAAATACTATTTCTTAAAATAGCGAATAATAGTAAATAATTCTTTATTATAGATTTTATAGTTATACTTAGCGGGCGAGTATTTCTTAGAAAAAAAAATAATTAAATATAATATATTATCTTTACTATATTAAGATATTATACCGGCGGACATGTAGTCGGATATATTAATTTTTAGAATAATAGATCGGATCTAATTAAACGGTTATAATATAGAAGAGTCTGTAAAAGCTTTTTTTAAAGTATTTATAGCTATTTAGCAGGCGGGTATTTATTCTTATAATATATTTTTCTTAGTTAGAGCGACCAGCGGTGCAGTAATTTTAAAGGAATTTTAAATAAATTATTAATAGAAGTTATTAAATTTTAGAAAAGCTTATATATTAGTTATATAAACGGGCGTAGGCTAATTTATTATAATTCTTATTTTATTAGAATTTATTTAGATATTTTTATAACTAATAATTAGACTTAGGAACTTTATCTTTAATATTATAAATTTATATTTTAATAATTTCCTATACAGGACCGCGTCCCGTAACCTTATAAGAATATAGCGGATATATTTAATATATTTAGAACGGGTGCGGCTATAGATTAAAATATTATTAAAATAAATAGTATAGAAAATATTAAAATAATTATATAAAATATTATTAATATAATATTAGAAGGTCCCGGGGGCTCTTATTAAACTAAATAATATTATTAAAGATTTATAGAGCCTTATACGCGTGTAGAAGACTATTAACTATTTTTATTCTTTTTTTACACGGAGATTATTAAATACACTAATAATATCGATTTTAATAAAGTAATATATTCTTTTTAAATTATTCAGAGTCTCCTTTACAAGCGGAAATAGATAATAGTTCTTAATAATAATTATATTTAAGGCACAGTAATTTACACAGAAATATAGGCCTTTATCTAATTTTTTAATAAATAGAACAGGAGATACGATAGATAAGAAATTAAAACGGATAAAACCTTTTCGCAGATTCTTTAATAGCCACTTTTAAAGAGCTATTAATTTTTTTTAATATATTATAGAGCGGGCTGAACGGGGGTTTTTTTTTAGTTTTAGAATAATAGTATAATTATAATCTTAGTACGGCGATAATTTCTCCGCTTTTTTAGAAAAAAAGATATTTATAAAATTCCTAAATTCTTCGGGTAGTTCAGATTTAGGTTTATTAGGGATATTTTTAATAGCGAGATTAATTTATTTTATAATTAAAATATAAATTTAATCTTTTTAACGGGCATACGCGGCGTAGACATTAAATAAGATTTAGTAAATATTTTTATAACGTAGAAGGATAGAGGCCTTTAGATTTTTAGGTTAGACGCGGGCCGGAATATTATATAGAGTTTATATCTTTTCGGAACGTCTTAGAATATTATAATATTTTTAATAGTATAGGCTAGTAAATTAAAAAATATATTTAGTAAAGTTTATCCGTAGATTATATAGTTTACATTATAATAGGCTAATTACTACTGGAAAGTGGGCGAGTTATATAATTAGAAATAAGACGTTTTCTTTAATATAGTCGTGTATTTTTAGGGTTATATAAATATAGTAAATAGTCTTACTAGTTTTATTTTCTATATTATTAAAATTTATTAATAATTTAAATTTCTTCAGGGGGTGCAGGGTAAGATAGTAAATTTTTATTTAATTATTATCTACCGCACGGGATATAGAATAACTAATATCTAATAAGATATAACTAGTAATCTTATTCTTACCTAGATTTAATATTATAATAATAACTAATAAGTCGTTTCTTCGGAGTTCCTTTTTAATCGGAATCTTTTTAGTAGTAGTTTTAGATATTTAGTAGAATTACGTGGGTTCGTCCGCTTAATTATAACTTAAATTAAATAAATTTTTTTTAATTATTCGCTCGGGTCGGGGGAATATAAATATTTAGATTAGAATCCTATCTAAGACTAAGAAACGTATAATAGAGAAAATTAGAACGGGTTCTTAGATATAGAATATAAAAGGAATACTAAAGAAGATAATTTTTTAGAAAAGAATATAATTCGCGGAATATTATAGTAGTTAGTATAGTTAACTCGACGGGTATAATTATTAAATTTAAAATAGTTTCTAATTAAGTATTCGCTTAAACTATATCAGAAGTATTTCCCGTAGTTATAGTAGATTAAATTATATAGACTAGGCGGTTAGTAATAAAATAGTAATAAGTTTATAGACTCGGGATTAGAGAAGATTAGTTAATTTTATAGAATATCTGGGGAGGCTCTCTATAGAGGGCTTTTAAGAGAGTTAGTAAATAATTAGTTTCTAAAGTTTCTAGTCGGTATAGATCTCTAGGGCCGGGTACGGGCGTATTAGATCTAGCGGTTTTCTAATTTCTATAAAAAGATAGTAAGATCGATATAAGAACTAATAAAGAATTTATAATAAAATAATATATTTTTTAATTCCTAGTTAACCGTGTGCTCTAGTAATATTATAAGATTATTCTTAGTTATTTTATTTTTTATAACTAGGCGTTAGAACTTAGTAAAAAAGATAGAAAATTTTTAATTTCTTTATTTTAGGGCGAAGAGGGCGTTATAGATATTATAAATATAATTAAAGTTACTATAGACTTTATTTAGTATATCTCGAATATTAGTATAATCGTTTAGCTGGCAGATCCTATTTTTAATATATAATAGAATCTAGGCGTAGAGCAGTCCTTTTAAGCGGTTAATAATATAAATTATACGAGTCTTAGGGGTCGGGAAATAATTATAATTTATAGTTATCTTCTTTTTAATCTAGGAGGCGAAGCGGTAAAGATCTAATTAAATATTCTTAAATTTATTAGGATTAGGCAGACATTCGGATAGGTAGGCGGAGACGGAAGATCTAGAATTAATTAATATAAGCGTTTTTATTAGAGTAATTAGAGATTTCTTAATAATAAATTTAAAAATCTAGTCTAGGGTGCTGACTCCAGAGGTAGTAGTTTAAATAGTTTAATTATATTCTTTTATTAGGATTTTTTAAATAGCTATAACTTTAATTAATCGGAAGTTCAGATTTTTATTTTATTAAATTTAATAAAAGATAATAATTATAGCGGCTATTATATTTTTTTAGAGACGGTTTTACTCAGTATTTATATTAATAATAAATCTATAGATTTATTTATAGTATAAATACTATTTTTTAGCGTATTTAGCTATATACTAAGCGAATTACTTAAGGCTCTTAGATAGAGACGGGAGTTTCGGAATCTTAAATATATTAGATTAATACTAGTTTTATAGGTAGGAGTTACGTAGTATTAAGATACAGGCTGGTAGAGATAGTAAAGCTAGTAGTAGATAGATAAACAGGCAGGTTTCTAGGTAATTAGTACTAGATTACTACGGGTTAAGCTATATATAAATAAATAGATAAGACGTAGCTCGAAGAGCTATAACAGGATCTTAAGATAGTAGGAAGATAGGAGGTCGTGCAGTTATATAACCCGTTAGTGTCTAGTCGGGATAGCTAGTGATTTCTACCGGGGCCAGTCTTCTTAGGTCCGCACCGTGACAAAAATACTAGATTATAAGTCTTTCTAAAGAAATATAAGTTCTATATAATTAGGATAAAATATCTTAATTTTATTATCTCCATTAATAATATCGCGGTTAATAATAATAAAATTATTATAATTTAGAACTAGAAAGTATTTTTAATTATTAAAAATATATAGTTATTTCTGGGTTTCTATAACTTCTATTAAAGATTTATTAAGTATTATAGTTAAAGGGCTAAGCCTCTGAATCGCTTAATTAGAGTGGATATTCTATATATATAAGATTAATAGTATTAAGATACCTTCTAAGACTTAAAAGTTGTATTCCTTTTTATTCTAGTTCTCGCTTATTATGATCTAAGCCTGTCTACTAAATTAGAGATTAATATTAGTAATAAAATAATCTCTAGAGTATTATTTTAGCTATAATAAAAGAATTAATAATAATATTCTATTATCTTTTTTTTTTAAAATAATAATATTAATAAAGATTAACTACAGGATTCACGATAAGGAGATACTAGTTATTATTAAAATATTAGAGAAATAGTAAGCCAAGTTAAAGAGATTATAAAAAATAAAATAATTTAATATTTTTATAAATTATTAGATACTTAAGTATTTTATAACTACTAAAAAATTAAATACCTCGTAGGTAAGATAGGCGGAGTTTTTATTATATTTTTATTTTTTAATTAGATATCGGCCTGGAAGATATAATACTTTAATAAATATATTAACTAAATAGGATGAACTAATAAATATAAAATATTAATCTTAGACTCTTCTCTCTAAAGAATATTTTAAAAAGGGCGTATTCCTAATCGAGTTTATACCGGTGAATACTAAATTAGAGATAATTAATTATTTTTTTTATACTAATTATAATTCGCAGAAACTTGCTGAGTTCTAGAATAAAATAATAATAAAAAATCTAAATTAAAGACTATTTAACGGAAAACTCTTTTTTTAAGAATGATTAGTTATATTAGATAAAGAAAATCTTTAAACTTATTTATTTAATAAGATCTACCGGTAATCGTCGATCGCTTATTCTAGAAAGAATAAAATAAAATAACTAGTTAGAGCCCGATATTAGTGGTTTACCTAGAGTAAAGATATAGATTAATACATTAATAACTATTTAGTCTATTAATATTATTATATCTAGAGAAACTTATCTCCTAGACTTTTTTAGTTATTTTTAATCCCTAACTAATTTTAATAATATATAAAAATATATTTCCGATCTTTACTCCCAGCTAAAGAAAAGGATTATAATAGTATTTTTATAATAATAGATAGATTTAATAAACGAGCTATATCTATACCCTATTTCAAAACTATTATAATAAAGAAGATAGCTTAGCTATTCCTATAATAGGTCTATCCGTGGATAGATCTTCCGGATATAATAATTTTTAATAAAAAAAAATAATTTATTTCTAAGTTCTAGATAGAGCTCTATAAGATTTTAGAAATTAAATTAAAACTATTTTTTAGATATTATTCTTAAATTGATAAAGGAAGAGAGGTGGTTAATTAATATATTATTTAATAATTACGATCTTTTATAAACTACTATTAAAATAATTAGCCGGATTTATTATCTATAATAGACTTTATAATAATAGTATTATTATATAAGTTTACCGGAGTGTCTCCGTTCTTTATTAAAAAAAGATTTAAGTTATATATATTTTTTAACTAGCGAGAAGCTTCTACGCCTTATAAATTATAGATTAAAAGATAATAAGCCTATATTATAACATGGAGATTAGAGAAGATATAGATTTATATAAAAAAGTATATTTATTATATTTAATAATACTAGTAGGCTTAAATAAATTAATATTATAAAGAAGTTAATTTCGAACTTAGTAATTTAGTTATAATAATAATAAGAGATTAAAATATAGAATATTTTAATTAAAAGCTTAGCTAGTAGGTATTAAGTCTTTTTAAGATTCTTAAAAAAAGAGATTATTTTTATTTACTTAATTTATTTAAGTCGATAAAAGTTTATTTAGTATTTATACCTGAGAAGTTACGGCGCGCTAATAAATCTATTTTTTTAATAAAATAAATTCTTAACCCGCAGGAACCGGTCAAGGTTAATAATTAAGAAGAATAAAAAATAAAATAAATTCTTATTTATTAACTATATTATCAGAGACTCTAATGTTACAGCCTCAGAATAAAGAAATAAATCTTATTATAGGTTAGATACGAAGACACTAAGCTAAAGAAGAGAAAGGAAGAAAAAT
>NGZO01000003.1:215344-324703 GCA_002215965.1 Aspergillus persii | reverse complement strand
AGGAACCGGTCAAGGTTAATAATTAAGAAGAATAAAAAATAAAATAAATTCTTATTTATTAACTATATTATCAGAGACTCTAATGTTACAGCCTCAGAATAAAGAAATAAATCTTATTATAGGTTAGATACGAAGACACTAAGCTAAAGAAGAGAAAGGAAGAAAAATAATAGAACACTGTAAATCGAGAAGAATAAATAATAAAAAAAGAATATAAATAAGCTAAATATTATAGTTATTCTAATCCTCCTATAATCTTAACCTAAAACTTTAATATCTAGTTTCTGCTATCTTGCTAACCCTTATAAGATTTAGATTATTTAGATCGGAATTTAGATACTTGGATACTTAAATACTTAAATACCTAAATACCTAAATACCTAAATTATTACATTACCTTTCTTTCCGAAAACACAGTTGCCCTTAACTAGTCGATATCTTAAAATACGGACTAGCGGATGTGTTAAAAATAGTAGAAGATAGATCTCTTTAATTAAAGTTAAATAAGAAAACTAGCTCTAATCGAAATTCCTTATATCTAGATCTTATACTATAATACTTAATTATTATTAGAATAATCCGAAAGGAACTTATTATTCTTAATAGCTATAAATTAAAGAGATAAATAAATGAAAAATCCGAAAAGCTCGGGATACTATTTATAGAAATTATAAATAAGAGATAATAAATTCTTAAAATTCCTTACCGGATACTAAATATTATTATTATTATATCTAGTTTATTTAACACGATATTAGAGTCTCTAATAATATAGTTAATAAATAAGAATTTATTCTATCTCTTATTATTTTTAATTATTAACCTTAACTAGTTTCTACAGGTTAAGAATTTATTCTATTAAAAAAGCAAACTTATTAGCGCGTTATAACTTCTTAGATATAGATACTAAATAGACTTTTATCGACTTAGGTAAGTTAAGTAAATAAAAATAACCTCTTTTCTTAAGAATCTTAAAAGGATCTAATATCTACTAGCTAAGCTTTTAATTAGAGCGTTCTATATTCTAATCTTTTATTATTACTATAATTAAATTATTAAATTCGAAATTAGCTTTTCTGTGATATTAATTTACCTAAATCTATTAGTATTATTAAGTTTAATAAATATATTTTTTTATATAGTTTTATATCTCCTCTAATCTCCGTATTATAATATAGACTTATTATTCTTTAACCCGTAACTTATAAGGCGTAGAAGCTTCTTATTAATTAAAAAATATACGTAATTTAAATTCTTTTTTAATAAAAAATAGAAATACTCTAATAGACTTATATAATAGTGCCGCTGCTATAAAATTTATTATAGATAATAAGTCCGGCTAGTTATCTTAATAGTAGTTTATAAAGAGTTATAATTATTAAATAATATATTAGTTAATTACCTCTATTCCTTTATTAATTTAAGAATAATATTTAGAAAATAGCTTTAACTTAATTTTTAAAATCTTACAGAGCTCTATCCAGAATTTAAAAATAAATTATTTTTTTTATTAGAGATTATTATATCTAGAAAACCTATCTACGTATAGATATATTATAGAAATAGCTAAACTATCTCTTTTACTGTAATAGTCTTAAAATAGGATATAGATATAGCTCGTTTACTAAATCTATTTACTATTATAAAAATATTATTATAATCCTCTTTTTTAGCTGAGGGTAAAGATCGGAAATCTATCTTTATATATTACTAAAATTAATTAAGGATTAGAAGTAGCTAAAAAAATCTAAAAAGTAAGTCTCTCTAGATATAATAATACTAACAGATTAAATAGTTATTAATATATTAGTTTATATCCTTACTCTAGATAAGCTATTAATATCGGGCTCTAACTAGTTATTTTATTTTTGTGACGACCTCGAGCCCCAAGCCATGTGCTTCAAGCAATGTGCCGAGGTTGCATAGTAGATTATAGGAGACCTCCGGTTATTAGCTGGCTGCGCCATCTAATTATTTAATCTATTTGTCTTTCTACAGCGGTATTTATTACTATCTATTAATAGCACACTGCTACTTCTTTCTTTTTCTTCTTTAACCTAGTATCTTAGTATCTAGCCTATAATAAGATTTACTTCTTTATTTCTAAGATTATAATATTATACTAGATTTATCTAATACTCTTTCTTCTAGCTCTTAATCGATATAGATACACTAACCCAATTAGACTGTCTTCGACTAGAAACTAAACCCCTATCTATATATATAATAGCGATAACAGCTGTAGAACTGATTAATTACTAATAATAAAAACGACTAAACTAACTATAATTCTGATTAAATCGCGAATAAATAACTATAACGCGCCTTAATAAAACTAAATTTAATTCTCTTTATCGTCTAACTATTCTACTAAACGGAAATAAGACAGAAAATAAACCGATCTTAAAAAATAAATTCCTTTAATATTATAAAGAAAACCCGGACCGTCTTTATAAAATAATAAAGAACCTCTTTAATAAGGCCTAGGAACGAATTAACCAACTTAAAACTAGAGCTAATAAATATAAACTTATATCCGAAGAATAGAAAGCTCGTGTAACTTTATTAAAAGAAGAACTAGCTAAGAAAACTAACGAAACTAAAATAGAGATTAATTATCTAATAACTAGAATATCCGAATTATAAACCCAGATCTATAATCCTATTAAAAATTCTACCCCTATAAAATTAATTAAACTCCCTGACCCTCCATATCTGTTAGATAAAAAAAAACTACGTTTTAATAACTAGATTATTTTAATAAATGTAAAGTTACGAACTAACTAGGATTACTATACTATTATAGAACTATATATAACTTATATCTAGAGTCAAATTAAAAAAAAGATTTTATAGTACTTAGTCTCGAGATAGTAAACTAGAAAAAATAAATATAGAAATAAAACTAAAATATTAAAATACCTTCGGATAATCTATTATAACCTAAATCAAGCTATTATTATAAAAAATAAATTTAAGAATCTACAGATAAAAAAAGAGAATAAATTTTATAAATTCCTTTTAAAATTTATCTACGTAGTATCTGAAGCAGATATCTATAATAAAGATATAAAAAATAAACTCTATTAGAAACTCCTCTATAAACTATAAGAAATAACCGTCGTAAAGTATAATAAGAATACCTACTTATTTAATAGATTTTTAGAATACTACTCCATTATAACTAACAGTCTAGAAATTATAGACCAAGAATACCCTAGAAACTATTTTAACGCAGAAAACCAGCCTCTAGTAAATAAAAAAAACCTAAAATTAGCTAAAGCTCTAGAATAATCCTAAAGATTATAATAGATAGATACTAATTAATATAACTAGTTAATAAGAGAAAGAAAATATTTTAATTATTTTAAGCGAGAACATTAATCTACTAATTATTCTAAGAAAACTCCCACTTCTTTAAAAGCCCTGAAACCGCAGAATAATAATATAAAGATTCCTAATTAATAGAAAAAAGAGAATATCTAAAAGAAGTCTCTATTCTAGATAAAGTTTATATTAAATAGCACGCTAAATTTAACTTTTAAAAGTTACTTAGAAACCTAACTGATAATTTTATAATTCAAATTTAGATAGTAAAGAATAGAATATTATTTATTATAAAAATACTAATTAATACTAGAATAAATAGTCTTTATTTTATAAATACCTCTACGGCCACTTTTCTCGTAAAGTATTTTTAGATATAATTAATCCCACTAGATTAACAGATTCTAGTAGCGGGATTTAATAAGAAACTCGCTATATCTATTACTTATATAATAATATTAAATCTAATAATAAACGGAAGGCAGCAGTACTAAGTATCTTTTATTCTTATAGAACTAGAAAAATATAATATTATACTAGGAAAACTCTGATTAAGTAAATATAAAGTCCTATCTAACTACCGTTAGAAATAATTAATTTAGTCTAAAGAAATCTCCGTAGTAAATAAGATAAAAATTAAAGAATTATAAAGCTATCTTAAGAATATTTTATAAAAATCTAAAATAGATTAAATATATTAGAAGGATGTAGCTCGTAAAAATAAACTAATAAATAAAAAAATATAAAATAATTAGTAAAACCAGGAATACTACAGATCTTTTAAAACTTAGATTTAGGATTATATATAATCTCTAAATAAAATAAAGAGAGGTCTAACAGGGAAAAAGACTAATTATAATTAAAATTAAAAAATTTCTAGTTTTAAATAAAAAATCCGTTTCTCTAAACCCCCGATTCCTACCTAGATAAATATTATAATAATTAGAGCTATTAATTTTTCTTAATATATTTAGAATAAGGATAATGAAATCTTCACTACGTTATTATACTAGATTAATAAAATAATTACATATAAGAAAGACCCTGTTTAAGAAGAACTCGATAAAATTTAAAAATAATTATTAAAATAATATTAAGAATTTATTAATATCTTCTTAAAAATATAATCAGATACTCTTCTACCATATTAAGATTATAACTATAAAATATAATTAGAAGATAAACTCTCTCTTAAATACTTACTACTATATAAAATAAATATAAAAGAGCTAAAAGCGGTAAGATAATATATTATAGATAATCTAGTAAAAGAATTTATTATATTTAATAACACTTCTTTCACTTCTCCGATCCTAATAGCTAAAAAATTTAGAGAAGGGTTACGGTTTTATATAAATTACTAAAGACTAAACGCGATTATAAAAAAAAACTAATATCTCCTTCTACTAGTAGATAAGATTATAGATTAATTAGGACGTGCTAAGACCTTTACTAAAATTAATATTTAGTAAGATTTCTATCGAATTCGCATAGACCCGGACTCTAAGGAATTAACTACTTTTTAAACGCGGTATAGAACTTATAAATACTAAGTAATATTTTTTAGATTAACGAATAGACCCGTAATATTCTAGTATTTAATAAATAATATTTTTTTTAATTACCTGGATCGTTTCATAACAGCGTTTATAAACGACTTAATTATTTATAATAATAATAAAGTTAAATATTAGAAATATATTAAATTAATTTTTTAATAACTTAGAAATATAGGATTATAGATCTCTCTTAAGAAATATAAATTCTATATAATTAAAATTAAGTACTTAAATTTTATTATCTTTATTAATAGTATCGAAATTAATTCTGAAAAGATTACCGTGATTTAAAATTAAAAAATATTTATAATAATAAAAAATATATAATTATTCTTAAGCTTCTATAATTTCTATAGAAAATTTATTAAATATTATAATAAGAGAGCGAAGGCTCTGAACCGATTAATAAAAGTAAATATTCTATTTATATAGAATAAGAACTACTAGAATATATTTAAGAATCTAAAAATAATACTTTCTTCTACTCCGGTACTTACCTATTATAATCCGGAATAGTCTACTAAATTAGAGATTAATATAAATAATAGAATAATCTCCGGAATATTATCTTAACTAAATAAAAATAATTAAGAGTAATATTCTATAGCTTTTTTTTTAAAGACGATAACGCCTACAGAAGTTAATTATAAAATCTATAATAAAAAAATATTAGCTATTATTAAATCTTTAAAGAAGTGGCGGGCCGAGCTTAAAGAATTATAAAAAATAAAATAATTTAATATCTTTATAGACTATTAAGCCCTTAAATATTTTATAACTACTAAAAGACTAAATACCCGATAAGCTAGATAGATAGAGTTTTTATCTTATTTTTACTTTCTAATTAAATATAGACCTAGAAAGCAGAACACGCTAGTAGATATTCTAACTAAATAAAATAGACCTATAAATAAAGAATATTATTTTTAGATCTTTTTTTCTAAAAATTATTTTAAAAAAGGTATTTTCCCGATTAAGCTTATACCGCTAGATACTAAATTAAAGTTAATTAATTATCTTCTCTAAGCGAACCGTAACTTATAGAAACTTATTATATTCCGTAAAAAGATAGTATTAGATAATTTAGATTAATAATTATTTAATAGAAAGCTCTTCTTTTAAAAATAATTAGTAATACCGGATAAAGAAGATCTCTAAGCCTGTTTATTAAATAAGATTTATTAATAATCTTTAACGGCTTATCCAGGAAAGAATAAGACAAAGTAACTAGTTAAAGCTTAGTATTAGTAGCTAGTATAGAGTAAAAATATAGATTAATATATTAATAACTATTTAATTTATAAATAGTACTATATTTAGTAGAATTTATTTCTAGAACTTCTCTAACTATTCCCTATCCCTAATTAATCCTAGTAATATATAGAAATAGATTTCTGGTCTTTTCCTCTAGTTAAAGAAAAGGATTATAACAGCGTTTTTATAGTAGTAAATAGGTTTAGTAAATATATAGTCTTTATACCCTATTTTAAGACTATTACTATAAAAGGTATAGCGAAGTTATTTCTATAATAAATTTATTTATAAATAGGCCTCCCGGATACTATAGTCTTAGATAAAAAAGAATAGTTTATTTCTAAATTCTAGACTAAACTCTATAAGATTCTAAATATATAGCTAAAATTATTTTCTAAATATCACCCTTAGACTAATAAAAGAACGGAGGTAGTTAACTAATATATAATATAATAATTAAGACCCTTTATTAGCTATTATTAGAATAACTAGCTAGATTTATTATTTATAATAGACTTTATAGCTATAATTTTATTATATAAGTCTACGGGTGTGTCTCCGTTCTTTATTAAAAAGGATTTTAAGCCTTATATATCTTTTAATTAGTAGAAGGCCTCGGCACCTCGAGAATTAAAGATTAATAAGTAATAAACCTAGGATATAGCACGATAGTTAGAAAAGATATAGAATTATATAAAAAAATATATTTCCTAAGCTTAATAGCGTTAGTAAATCTAAGTAAATTAGTATTATAAAAAAGTTAATTTTAAACCCGGTAATATAGTCATGGTAATAACGAAGGACTAGAATATAAAATATCCTAATAGAAAGCTTAGCTAGCAGGTATTAGGCCTGTTTAAAATTCTTAAAAAGAGAGGTTATTCGTACATACTTAATCTACCGGAGTCGATAAAGATCTATCTAGTATTTATGTTTAAGAAGTTACGCTATGCTAGTAGAACTACGCTTTTAATTAGATAGATTCTTAATCCACAGAAGCCGGTTAAAGTTAATAATTAGAAAAAATAGAAAGTAAAATAAATTATTATTTATTATCTATATTATTAGAAGCTACAGTACCGCGTTAAATAGATTAGTTATAATAATAATAATATTTAATATCCTATTTATAATTTCAGAAATTCGCTATCTCTTATCTATATATTTTATAACCGATATTCTAAACTATCTAAATCATCTACTTATCTAGCTCTTTAGCTTACAGCTGCTAAAAATAATAATTTTTTATCTAATTACCCCGATAATAATAGACCTACTAATTTATCTAGTTAAGGGTAACTACGTTTTCCGGAAGAGAGGATAATATAACGATCTCGAGCCCCAAGCCATGTGTTTTAAGTAATATACCGAGGTTATATAATAGATTATAGGAGACCTCCGGTTACTAGCTGGCTGCGCCATCTAATTATTTAATCTGTTTGTCTTTCTGCAGCGGTATTTATTACTATTTATTAACAGCATACTGCTACTCCTTTCTTTTTCTTTTTTAATCTAGTGTCTTAGTATCTAGCCTGTAATGAGATTTACTTCTTCATTTCTGAGGTTGTAACAATTTTATTCTTTTTAAAATAAATGATTAAAAATTATTAATAAATTTTATTAAGTAAACGGGCTCGAAGGTCTCTTTTATCTAGTATAACTAATTATTTTTAAAAGAAAAGTTTCCTATTAAGTAATCTCTAATTAGGGTTCTCTATTACTATCTTATTTTAAAACTTAATAAGTTCCTACAAATTACGATTAGCATGGAGAAGATAATTAATTATCTCTAGTTTAATATCTACTAGTATAAGCTTAGTTAGGAATATACTCTTTTTAAAATATTCTTTAGGGAGAAGGATCTAAGATTAATACTTTATATCTACTAATCTATTCTATTTAATTAATATATTTATTAAAATATTCTGTCTTTCAGGCCGATATTTAATTAAAAAATAGAAATATAATAAGAACTCCGCCTATCTTATCTGCTAGGTGTTTAACTTCTTAGTAGTTATAAAATACTTAAATATCTAATAATCTGTAAAGATACTAAACTATTTTATTTTTTATAATCCCTCTAGCTTAGCTTACTATTTTTTTAATATTTTAATAATAGCTAGTATCTCCTTATCATGAATCCCGTAGTTAACTTTTATTAATATTATTATTTTAGAGAAGAAGGTAATAGAATATTATTATTAATTCTTCTTTTATATTTAAAATAATATTTTAAAAACTATTTTATCGCTAGTATTAGTCTCTAACTTAATAGACTGGTTCAGGTTATAATAAGTAAGAATTAAAGTAAAGGAGAGTGCTATCTTTAAGTCCTGGAAGATATCTTAATACTATTAATTTTATATATATAAAATATTCGCTCTAGTTAAGCGATTTAAAGATTTAGCTTTTTAACTATAATACTTGATAAATCTCCGATAGAAATTATAAAAATTTAAAAATAATTATATATTTCTAATAATTAATAGTACTTTCTAGCTGTCAAGATGCAGGCTGGCGGGGGTGGTAGAGCTAGTGACAGGTAGGCAAACAGGCAGGCTCCTGGGTAACTGGTACTGGATTACTACAGGGTCGAGCTATATATAGATAAATAGATAAGATATAGTTCGAAGAGCTATAATAGGATCTTAAAATAGCGGGAAGATAGGAGATTATATAATTATATAATCCGCTAAGTATTAGCTCTAATTAAAACGGCTAATAATTTTAATCAGAGGCGGTCTTTTTAGATCTATACTATAATAGTACGTTTTTCTTCTATAGCTAAGCTCCGTTAAGGCTAATAGGGGCCTGACTTATCCGGATATTTACGGTAATAATTACGGACGATCTATTTTATATATTTTAAGTATTTAACTAGCTCCGCGGTTAGGTCTAGATATTCTATCTATTTTATAATATATATTAAATGGGGGCGGCCACGCCCTTAATAATTCTAAAAAAATTTAAAAATATCTTTTATTTTCTATTTCTCGAGCCCTTCGATTTCTATATATAATAGAAAGGACTAGACTTAGCTTGGTAGTGTTACAACCTCAGAAATGAAGAACTGAATCTTATTATAGGTTAGATACGAAGATACTAGGTTGAAGAAGAAAAAGAAAGAAGTAGTAGTGTGCTATTAATAGATAGTAATAAATACTATTATAGAAAGATAAACAGATTAAATAATTAGATGGCGTAGCCAGCTAGTAACCGGAGGTTTCCTATATTTTACTATATAACCTCGGTATATTACTTAAAGTATATAGCTTAGGGCTTAAGGTCGTTATATTACCCCTCCCTCTAGAAGATGTAGTTATCTTTAACTAAATAAATTAATAGGCCTATTATTATCAAGATAATTAGGTAAGAAATTATTATTTTTAGTAGCTATAAGCTAAAAAATTAGATAAGTAGTCTAGATAGTTCAGGATATCGGTTATAGAACGTATAAATAAGATATAATAAATTCTTAAAATTACGAGCGGGATATTAAGTATTATTATTATTATAACTAGTCTATTTAACATGATACTGTAGCTTCTAATAATATAGATAATAAATAATAATTTACTTTACTTCCTATTTTTTCTAATTATTAACTTTTATAGATTAAGAATCTATCCGGCTAAAAGCGCAGTTCTACTAATACGGCGTAATCTTTTAGATATAAATACTAAATAGACCCTTATTAACTTCGGTAGATTAAGTATATATAAATAACCTTTTTTTTAAAGATTTTAAACGGGTCTAATACCTACTAATTAAGCTTTCTACTAGGGCGTTCTATATTCTAGTTTTTTATTATTATTATAATTATATTACTAGATTCGAAATTAATTTCTCTGTAGTATTAATTCGCTTAGATTTATTAATATTATTAAGTTTAAGAAATATATTCTTTTATATAATCTTATATCTCCTTTAATCACCGTGTTATATCCTAGGTCTGTTACTCGTTAATCTTTAGTTTTTAAAATACCGAGGCTTTTTACTAATTAAAAGATATATAAGGCTTAAAACCTTTTTTAATAAAGAACGGAGATACGTCCGTAGATTTATATAGTAAAATTATAATTATAAAGTTTATTATAAATAATAAATCTAGCCAGTCGTTCTAATAATAGCTAATAAAAAGTCTTAATTATTATATTATATACTAGTTAACTACCTCTGTTCCTTTATTAGTCTAAAGATAATATCTAGAAGATAATTTTAGCTATATATTTAAAATTTTATAAAGTTTAATTTAAAATTTAGAGATAAATTATCCTTCTTCATATAAAATTATAATATCCGGGAAGTCTATTCATGGATAAATCTATTATAAAAATAGCTTTATTATATCTTTTACAGTAATAGTCTTAAAATAGAATATGGAGATTACACGCTTACTAAATTTATTTATTATTATAAAGATATTATTATAATCTCTTTTTTTAGCTGGAGGAAAAGACTAAGAATCTATTTTTATATATTATTAGGGTCGATTAGGGATAGGAAATAATTAGAGAAGTCCTGGAGATAAGATTTACTAAGTATAATATTATTTATAAATTAGATAGTTATTAATATATTAATTCATATTTTTACTTTATACTGGCTACTAGTATCGAGTTTTAATTAATTACTTTATTTTACGCTTTCCTGGGTAAGTTATTAAAGGTTATTAATAAATCTTATTTAGTAAATAAGCTTGGAGATCTTCTTTATCCGGTATTATTAATTATTTTTAAAAAAAAAGTTTTTTATTAAATAATTACTAATCCGGATTATCTAATACTATTTTTTTATAAAATATAATAAATTTCTGCGAGTCGCGGTTCGCTTAAAAAAAATAATTAATTAACTTTAATTTAGTATCTAACGGTATAAACTTAGTCGGGAAAATATCTTTCTTAAAATAATTCTTAGAAAGAAGGGTCTAGGAGTGATATTTCTTATTTATAGATTTATTTTATCTAATTAGAGTATTTACTAGCGTATTCTACTTTCTAGGCCTGTATCTAATTAGAAAGTAGAAATAAGATAAGAACTTCGCCTATTTAGTTTATTATGTCAGGACTCGGGTCCTGGACCCTGCCACTACAGCTACCGGGCCCTGCCAGTACGGCTATCGGGTCCTACCAGTGCCGCCTTAGGTTCCGCCATCCTTTACCGCCCTAGATAGTAGTATTTAGTCCTATCCCGTGTCGCTCTGTTTACAGCTCTCTAAGCGACGTCTTAGTTAATATAGTATCCTATTTCTAATTCTAGTTTAAAGTTGTAATATTACGTCGCTTCTTAAAGACTTATAGTATACTACTCTAAGTTTTACGTACTATGAATCCCTCAGAAATGTTAATTAATAATATTAATACTATTACGCAACTTACCGCGTTAATAACTAGTCTTATAACTACTATTTAAGCTTAAATAAAGATATAGTTAGTTTCTAACACGCAGATAATAAATCTTATAAATTTAATATAGTTTTTTTAAACTTAGATAAGCTCGCTGGGCGCTGTAAAAGCTTAAAATTTAAATATTAAAATATCTCTATCTTCTCCGCTAGTTATGAAGGACTTTAATTAAATAATAAATCTTTTTATATCTACCGGTACTTAAGAAACACGTTTATTAATTAAATATCCCGATCTGGAGATATTTACTAGTAATAAAAATAAGCTTAACTTATTTCTTATATAGTTTAAGATTAAACTTTTAGTAAATTATGATTGGTATTCCAGCGAACCCGAATGTGTTATTTATATTATTAATTAGCTAAATAGGAACGTACTGAAGTAGATAATCTTTTTTATAAAAATAAATAATTTAAATAGTTTAGAAGAACTATCTATATTTATTATTATTATTAAGATATTTCAGCGAGCTTATAGAGTTATTAATTATTATATTAAAGTTATTCGCAAGCTACGGATCTTAAAATAGAAGAATCAAGAATTTATTATTTATTATGTTAAGTTCGAACGTTATATAACTAACTATAATTATAGTAACTAAGAAAAGATTAATTATCTCTTAAAAAGACTTAGTAAAGAATTTCTTATATTATTAAAAAATTAATTAACTATCCTAAGCGAATTTAGTGATCTTATATCTCTACTAACCCGTTTTAATACTATATATTACTATTTCTCTAAATTATAATCCACTAATTAAGCCCTATAATCTTCTTATATATAACCTACTATTCCGAACCAAGCACCACGGATTTAGTCTAGTTATTCTATAAGTTCCGGGCTAAGAATATAACCATGAGTCTCTTTAACTAATTTTACCAGCGCACTAGTAGTCTTTATAGAAGATTTTATAAAACTTAACGTTATTAAATAGATAGAATATAAATAACGCTATTTACTTAATCTCTGTTTCTATTATGGCGATGTAAATTATAAAGTAAATAAATATTTAAAAAAGAAAATTCTAAATATATATTTTTATATTAATATAACTACTAACTCGATCTCTACGGATATTTCTAAGACTTGTAAAAAAACTGTAAAGTTTTCTAAATTAAAAAACTAACACCCCCTAACCAAAGTCGCTGTTAGGGGGAATTAAGGAAAGAACTCTAGTTTTAAAAGAACTAGCACGATGAATTACTACTATAAAAAGGCGAAGCTAATTAATACTATCTTATCTTACCCTGCATGCTAGATAAGATAGTTATTAAATTAATAATTAATTACGGAGTTACTAGTTATTTTTTTATTAATAAATTTTTTATGTAAAACTACTTTATGAAACTAATCCCGCTACGCCGGTCTTAGAATATTTAAGTATTTAACGGTTTATCTCCCGCCGCTAGAGCTATTACCTATGTAGCCTGGGGCCGCCTATTTATAGGATTATACTCTAAAATTATTTTTTTTTTTATTACTAAACTCAGCGGGCCCCCGGTGATTCTAAGAATCTTTTAATTTTAAAAATATAACCCGATTATTAATTAGTTTTTAAACTATATTATCTTTAACTCTAATTATTATCGCAGTCATTGCCTCTGTTACTAATAACTATTTTTAATTTAAGGATTTGTTTTTAAAGATTACAAAACTAATTCTAAGCTTTTAATATCTTTTTAATTATAATTACAGTTATAGTTATAGTCATAGTTATAATCATAGTTATAGTTATAGTTATAGTTACGCTTCTTAGCTCTAACGCTGATACTAGGTTAGTTTAGTGGTTTGAATATTCCAAGATTAGATTAGTCTGGTAGTTCATAGTTAAGTCCACGGTTAAGTCTATAGTTAAGTCTATAGTTAAGTTTATAGTTAAGTTTATAGTTAAGTCTATAATTAAGTCTATAGTTAAGTCTATAGTTAAGTCTATAATTAAGTCTTTAGTTAAGTCCACAGCCAAGTTCATAGTTAAATCTATAGTTAAGTTTATAGTTAAGTCTATAATTAAGTCTATAGTTATACCCATAACTAAGCCTATAATCTTTTATACTATTTTAAATTAGTCTTATTAACGGAACAGCCCTGTACCTCCTTATATAAAAGAAGAACTATATTATTAGTAAATTTACTATAGCAGACGTTAAAAAGATAATTATAAAACTCCGAAGTAAATTAATTATAAATCCGGCTACTATTATTTTTCTTAAATACTATAAGTATCTCGAGGTCTTTAAATAAGAGTTTATAAATAAGCTCCCTATTCATAGATCCTATGACTATTAAATAGAGTTATTTTTAGACGCTAAATCTTTAAATTATGTGCTACGATCTATGAGTTATAAAGAATTAATAGTTTTAAAAGAATAATTAAATTAAAATTTAAAGAAAAGATTTATTCGGTCTAATTTATTAGTAATAGCTACCCCCGTTATATTTATACGAAAACTAGGGAGGGGGCTATATCTTTATATTAACTATCGGGGTCTTAACGCTGTTACTATTAAGAACTGTTATCTAATCCCGTTTATTAGGGAAACGCTTGCCTTGATCTTCCGTGCCAGGATATTTACTAAGCTTGATATTATTATTACTTTTAATTAACTGCGTATTACTAAGAACCACGAGCTATTAACTATATTTAAGATCCGATAAGGCTTATTTAAGTCTTTAGTTATATTTTTTAGGCTTATAAATATTCCCGTATCATGGCAAACATTTATTAATAATATATTATAATCTTATTTTAATTAATTCTATATCGCTTATATTAATAATATCTTGATCTATAGTAGATCTTTTAAGAAATACTAAGAATATATTCGGAAAATTCTTGTTAAGTTAAGAAAATATAGAATTTAGATTAATATTAATAAATATAAGTTTTATATAATTAAGATAAAATACTTAAGACTGATTATCTCTGATAGTGGTATTAGAATAAATCTAGAAAAGATTATTATTATTTTACAGTGGGAAGCTCCTTAGAATATTAAAGACGTCTAAAAATTTTTAAGTTTTGCTAACTTTTATTAACGGTTTATTTTTAGGTTCTTTTAACTTATTAGATCTCTTATTTAGCTTATAAAGAAAGATACGAAGTTTAATTAAACGCTAGATTATAAGAAAGCTTTTAGCGATTTAAAAGAAGTCTTTATTACTATCCCGATATTAAAAATATTTAAATAGAATAAGATTTATTATATTAAATATAACGCCTCTGACTATATCTTAAGAAGGATTTTTTTATAATTAAATAATAAAAGAAAGTTTTAACTAGTTACCTTCTTCTTAAAAACCCACAGCCTAGTTAAGTATAATTATAAAATCTATAATAAGGAACTCATAGTAATTATTAAAGTATTTTAAAAATAATAACCGGAGCTTAAAGGCTCTTTTTATCTAATTTAGATTATTATAGATTATTATAATCTTAAGTATTTCATAACTACTAAGCAGTTTAATTAGCGGTAGGCCCGCTGGGTTAAGTTTCTATCTTATTTTTAATTTAAACTTATATATTAACCCAAAAGGCTTAGAGAAAAACCTAATATCTTAATTAAATATTTTTAAGACTATTTAAACTCCTATAATAACCCTTATATATAGTACTAAAATTAGACTATTATCCGACCTGAGTATCTAGAGTAGTTATATATTAACGCTAATTTAGTTACTGAAAGAGGAGATAAGATAATAAAATTTAAAAATAATAGCCTTAATAGTACTCCCGATTATAACGAGACAGAATCTATAGATAAATTAAATCTTATAAATATAGATCTAGAGAATAAAATTAACTATACTAGTCTAGAAGATTTATTTAAAAAAGATTATAAACACGATCCTTTCCCTGTAGAAATCTTATAGATATTATAAATTAAATAGTAAAAAGACCGGCGGATATTATTAATTAATTATAAAGATAGAGAGAGGGTACTCTTTTATTAAAGAAGACGGTATATATCTAATTATAAAAAACTACAGACAAAGCTCTTACGCTATTATTATAATTTATTATTAACAGGCCACCTAGGTCGTAAAAAAACCTATTATCTACTATCCCATAATTATTATTAGTCCCGGATAACTAATACCGTCGAGTATTATACACGGAATTATTATATTTATATATATACTAAGTACTCTTACTTTTTTTATTATAACTTATTATCGCCTCTTTCTATTTCGAATTATTCTTAGCGCCATGTTACTGTCAATTTTATTATAAAATTACCCCTAAGTAATAGGTTTAACTCTATTATAGTAGTGGTAGATTAATTAATTAAATAATAATATTTTATTCCCTGTAATAAAACTATTATTATAAAGAAAGCCGTAAAGCTATTTCTATATTATATTTAAAGATATTATAACCTTCTAAACCAGGTGGTTTCTAATTACGGCGGCTAATTTAACTTAGTATTTTAGAAGAATCTATATAAATTATTAAAGATTAAAGTCTATATATTAACGTTATAGCATCCAGAAACTGATAGGTAGATAGAGAGATTTAATAAAATTCTAAAAATATATCTTAGAGTTTACTATAATTATCTATAAAATAATTACAAAGAATAACTCCTTCTTACTAAGTTTATTTATAATAATTAAAACTCGGAGATAACTAGAATATCTTCTTTCTTTATTAATTATAGTTTTTACCCCCGGATGGGCCTAGAATCTTCTATTATATCTTTTATATCCGAACCTGTAATTAACTTTATATAAAAGCTATTTAAAATTCATAAACGAGCTTAGAAAGAGATATCCTATATATAAATTAGATATAAAGAATCTGTTAACTATTGACGAATCCCGGCGCCCTATTACCGCGTGGAAGATAGAATATAATTAAATAGTAAGAATATTATAACGCGTCGATCTACTAAAAAGCTCGATTTATTATAGTTTAGTTCCTATCTTATCGCGAAAATGCTTAGTCCACTAGTCTATAAGCGTAAGCTTTCTTTAATAATAAAGATATATTTTATTTTTTATACTAATCTCCTTCGCTCTATTATTAATAATCCACTCCTAAATTAGCGGCCCGAGAACCCCGGTCTTATTATAATTAATAATAAGGTTATTTATTAAATTAATAAGATATTAGATTTAAAGAAATACTACGGTCATATTTAATATTTAATTAAGTAGAGCGGTTAGGATATTAATAATATAATATAAGAACCTATTAAATATATTAATAAACTAGATATACAGAGAGAATTTCACGAGCGTTATTCTAATAAGCTATAACTAGAATTAATATTATATTACTCGGCTCGCAGGAGCTCGCAGCTTTAAAAGAAGAGGGAGGTAATATTAGAACTCGGGTTCTAGACCCTGCTACTACAGCTACCGGGCCCTGCTAGTATAATTATTAGGTTCTACCAGTGCTGTCTTAGGTTCCGCCACCCTTTACCGTCCTAGATAATAATATTTAGTCCTACCCCGCGTTGCTCTGTTTATAGCTCTCTAAGCAACGTCTTAGTCAATACAGTATCCTGTTCCTGATCCCAGTTCAGAGCCGTGACATATTAGATATTTAACTTTTTAGTAGTTATAAAATATTTAAGAGCTTAATAGTTTATAAAAATATTAAATTATTTTATTTTTTATAATCTTTTAAGCTCGGCCCGTTACTCCTTTAGAGATCTAATAATAGCTAGTATTTTTTTATTATAAATTTTATAGTTAACTTCTATAGACGTTATTATCTTTAAAAAAAAAGCTATAGAATACTACTCTTAATTATTCTTATTTAGTTAAAATAATATTCCGGAGATTACTCTATTATTTATATTAGTTTCTAGTTTAGTAGACTACTCTAGATTATAATAGGTAAGTATCGGAGCGGAAGAGAGTATTATTTTTAAATTCTTAAATATATTCTAGTAGTCTTTATTCTATATAAACAAAATATTTATTTTTATTAATTAGTTTAGAGCCTTCGCTCTTTTATTATAGTACTTAATAAATCTCTTATAGAAATTATAAAAGTCTAAGAATAATTATATATTTTTTATTATTATAGATATTTTCTAGTTCTAAATTATAATAATCTTTTTAGAATCGACTTCGATACTATTAGTAAAGATAATAAAATCTAAATACTTAATCTTTATTATATAGAATTTATATTTCTTAAGAAAGACTTATAATCCTATATTTTTAAGTTATTAGAGGATTAATTTAATATATTCTTAATACTTAACTTTATTATTATTATAAATAATTAGGTCGTTTATAAACGCTATTATAAAACGATCCAGGTAATTGAGAAAGATATTATTTATTAAATATTAAAATATTACGAGTTTATTTATTAATCTAAAGAATATTACTTAGTATTTATAAGTTTTATATTATATTTAAAAAGTAGTTAGTTCCTCGGAGGCCGGGTCTATACAGATTTAATAGAAACTTTACTAAATATTAATCTTAATAAAGATCTTAATACGTCTTAGTTAATCTATAATCTTATCTACTAGTAGGAGAGGATATCGGTCTTTTTTTATAATTATATTTAGTTTTTAATAATTTATATAAAACTATAGTTTTTCTCTAGATTTTTTAACTATCAGGATTAGAGAAGTAACAGAAGTATTACTAAATATAATAAAATCTTTTACTAGATTATTTATAATATACTATCTTACTACTTCCAGCTCTTCCGCGTTTATTTTATATAGTAGTAAGTATTTAAGAGAAAGTTTATCTTTTAACTATATCTTATAGTCGCAGTCTTATTATTATAAAAAAATATTTAACTATAATTTTAAGAAGATATTAGTAAATTTTTAATATTATTTTAGTAGCTATTTTCGGATTTCATCGAGCTTTTTTTAAACAAGGTCTTTCTTATATGCGATTATTTTATTAATCTAATATAATAATATAGCGAAGATCTTACTATTCTTATTTTAAATATATTAAGAAAAACTAATAGCTCTAATTATTATAATATCTATTTAAATAGGAATCGGGGACTTAAAGAAACGGATCTTTTATTTAGAGCTAGAAATTCTTTAGTTTTAATCATAATTAGTCTCTCTTTTTATTAAAGTTTTCTTTATTTTATTTAGAGACTATGTATATTCCTAGATCTAAGTTCTAAAAGACTTATAATATTCCTAGTTCTACTAATTATTTTATATTTCTCTATTTATTAGTTTATCTCTGCGAGTTAAATCCTTCTAATATATATAATTTATTTTAGATCTTTATAAAATACTCTTAAAATAGCTTTATAATTCTTTAACTTTTATCTTATCTATCACGGAGATTTTTTCGGGCTAAATTAATTATTTTTAATAATAGTTAGGTAGGACTTTATATTTATTTAACTAGAGTTTTTTTAATATAATATTATATTTTCCTAGTTCTATAAGAATAAAAAATATTTAGTACTACTATCTTCCGTTTATTACTAGATCTAATATTATTATATAAGTAATAAATATAACGAGTTTTCTATTAAATCTCGCTACTAGAATCTGTTAATCTAGTAGGATTAGTTATATTTAGAAATACTTTATAAGAAGAGTGATTATAAAAATATTTATAAAATAAAGACTATTTACTCTAGTATTAATTAGTATTTTTATAATAAATAATATTCTATTCTTTATTATCTAAATCTAAATTATAAAACTATCGGTCGGGTTCCCAAATAATTTTTAAAAGTTAAACTTAGTGTATTATTTAATATAAACTTTATCTAGAATAGAGACTTTTTTTAGGCGTTCTCTTTTTTCTACTAGTTAAAAATCTTTATATTATTATTCTACGGTTCTAGAGCTTTTAGAGAAGTAGGAGCTTTTTTAAGATAATTAGTAGATTAATATCCGTATTTAAAGTAATTAAAATATTTTTTTTCTCTTATTAGTTAGTTACACTATTTAATATTTATTTAATATATTCTTTAAGGCTATTCTAGAGCTCTAGCTAATTTTAGATTTTTTTTATCTATTAAGGGCTAGTTTCCTATATTAAAACGGTTCCTAGGGTATTCTTAGTCTATAATTTCTAGACTATTAATTATAATAAAGTAATATTCTGAAAATCTACTAAATAAATAAATATTTTTATTATACTTTATAATAGTTATTTTTTATAGTTTACGAAGGAGTTTTTAATAAAGTTTATTTTTTATATTTTTATTATAGATATTTACTTCAAATACTACATAGATAAATTCTAAAAGAAATTTATAAAATTTATTTTCTTTTTTTATTTATAGATTCCTAAATTTATTCTTTATAATAATAGCCTAATTCGGATTATAATAGATAGTTTGTAGATAATTTAATATCTTAATTTTATCTCTATATCTATTTTCTCTAATTTATTATCTTAAAACTAAGTATTATAAAGCCTTTCCTTTAATTCGACTCTGGACGTAAATCATACATAATTCTAAAATAATATAATAATCTTAATTAACTCGTAATTTTATATTTATTAGGATAATCTAGTTATTAAAATATAATTATTTTTTATTTAATAGATATAGAGAATTAAGGAGTTTAATTAATTTCATAAAAGTAGAATCTTTAATAGAGTTATAAATCTAAGTTTATAATTCGGATATTTTAATTATTAGATAATTAATCTCTACTTTAGTTTTATTAGTCTTCTTAGCTAGTTCTTTTTTTAATAAAACTATACGAGCTTCTTATTCCTTAGATATAAATTTATATTTATTAGCTCTAGTTTTAAGTTAATTAATTCGTTCCTAGGCCTCGTTAAAAAAATTTTTTATTATTTTATAAAGATAGTCCGGGTCTTCTTTATAATATTAAAAAAATTTATTCTTTAAAATTAATTCGCCTCTTATCTTGTTTCCGCTTAGTAGAGTAGTTAAATAATAAAAAAAATTAAATTTAGTTCTATTAAAACACACCATGGTTATTCGTTCGCGATTTAGTTAAAATTATAGTTAGTTTAGTTATTTTTACTATTAGTAATTAATCAGTTCTATAGCTATTATCGCCGCTGTATATATAGATAAGGATTTAGCTCTTAGTCGAAGACGGTCTAACTAGATTAGTATATCTATATTAATTAAGAGCTAGAAGAAAGAGTATTAAAAAAATCTAATATAATATTATAATCTTAGAAATAAAGAACTGAATCTTATTATAGATTAGATATAAAAATACTAGATTAAAAAAGAAAAAGAAAGAAGTAGTAGTATGTTATTAATAGATAGTAATAAATACTGCTGTAGAAAGACAAACAGATTAAATAATCGGGTGGCGCAGCCAGCTAGCAACCGGAGATCTCCTATATTCTACTATGTAACCTCGGCACATTGCTTGAAGCACATGGCTTGGGGCTCCAGGTCGTCACAGGTAGAGGATTCTAGCTAGCTAGTATAAATAAGTTAATATTAAATATAAAATAAATCTTTATACTAGACGGTAGCTTCAGGCGGTAGATATATAGATTAATAATTTTTTTAATTTAATACAGACTTAATATATTTTAGTCGAGCTTCTTATTGGAACGTAGGATTTTAATATATCGGGTATTTAACTATACTAGTTAATTTTCTCTAAACTTCCTAGTAGAGCGGTGTTTCTAGTTTATTTATTTAGTATATTAGGCTTAAGTAGCTACTATTTCCACGCGAGCGAATTTAGTAATAATTTATATTTTAATAGTAAATTATTCGGCGTTTTAAATAGTAAATTAATTCTATACGCGGCGGTCTCCTATAGATGTTAATTTAAAATTTATATAAAGATAAAAGCCGTAGTTTACGAAGAATAGGGTGGTTTTAATAGTATCTAAATATATACCGTTTAATATAAACTTAGCTAGCGGAAGTCAGGTATTCTAGTTATCTTATAAATAGTTTACGTAGACTCGCAGGTATTATTTTATTATAATATTTATATATTTAGTCTGGCCGTCTGTCTCAGGGTAGTATACGGTTAATAACTTATTTATTATTTTAAAATATTTAGTTAGATATTTCCAGAATTCGGCAACGAACTGGGAATCTCTATCTAATATAATAATTTAGGATAAGCCATGTAGCTTCTAGATATATTAAATATATATTATTACTATGTCTTGGGTATTAGCTGTTATATTATATAGAATTAGGTATTTTATTTTAATTAATTAGTCTATTACCACGAGTATAGCGTCGTAGCCTTGGCTCTTAGGTAAGTGAGTAATAAAGTTTATAGATATATCTTACTATATATATTTAAATACTAGTAGAGGCTTTAAAATGCCCTATCTCGCTTCTTATAACGAGATAATATAATAGTATATATAATAGTTCTGGACCTATTAGGCTATGTAGTAGTATATATTAAGCTAGTAGTATTCTTAGAATAATAGTTTATAAATTTAGCTTCTCCCAGGGTGTCCGGAAGCAGGCTTATTATAAATTAGTTAAGTTAGATTAATTTTTAACTATTTATTATCTAAAATCTATAGATAGTTCTTATAAAATAAGAAACTATTTTATCTTTCGCAGGCGGCTAAAGTAATTTTTAGATAACAGTCTTTTTCTATAGCTAAGACTTTTTAAATTTTATAAATTAAATTATCTCTTTTATAGATATCTCTTAAGTTAGTCTAAATTTCGGGTGGTAGTTACAGGTCTTATTTATTTTTAAAACTAATTCTTCGGCGGGATTAAGTAACTAAGATTATTAAAATAAGAAATTCTTTTAATAATTTTAACCAGGATTAGTCTTCTAGTATTAACTCTAGTTAAAAAGGTAGATTAGCTGGTTTAGGCGGGTCAGGTAGATTACTTAATTCGGGTGGATTTATTAATTTAGGCGGATTAGGTAGGTCGAGATTTTCGCGTTTTAGGATAGTCTAGCTTTAGTATAATAGATATTTATTTCTCTCTTTAAAAAAATTGTCTAACCTCCTAGTTAGGCTGTTAGATTTTATTTTATATTTTTTAAATTAATAAATAATCTTAAATTTAAAGCGAGAGACGAACTTAGATTATTAAATTTAGCGGCGGTTTAGGAGCTTAATAAATATAAAATATTTTAGATTACAGTAATCAGAGATAATTTAGATTAGAAATAAAGATCCTTTAAGTTCTAGGTGCTATTTCTTAAAATAGCGAATAATAGCAAGTAATTCTTTATTACATATTTTATAATTATATTTAACGGGCGAATATTTCTTAGAGAAGAAGGCGACTAAATATAATATATTATTTTTACTATATTAAGATATTACTCCGGCGAATACATAGTCGGATATATTAATTTCTAGAATAATAGATCGAGTTTAGTTAAATAATTATAATATAAAAAAGTCCGTGAAAGCCTTTTTTAGGGTATTTATAATTATTTAGTAGATAGATATCTATTTTTATAATATATTCTTCTTAGTTAGGGCGACCAGCGGTGTAGTAATTTTAGAGAAATCTCGAATAAATTATTAATAGAAGTTATTAAATTTTAGAAAAACTTGCACATCGGTTATATAGGCGGGTATAGACTAATTTATTATAATTTTTATCTTATTAAAATCTATTCAGATATTATTATAGCTAATAATTAAATTTAAGAATTTTATCTCTGGTACCACGAATTTATATTTTAATAATTTCGTATATAAGCCCGCATCCTGTAATCTTATAAAAACACGGCGGATATATTTAGTATATTAAAAATAGGTACAGCTATAGATTAGAATATTATTAAGATAAATAGTATAAAAAATATTAAGATAATTATATAGAATATTATTAATATAGTATTAGAAAGTCCCGGGGGCTCCTATTAAACTAAATAATATTATTAAAGATTTATAGAGCTCTATACGCGTACGGAAGATTATTAGCTATTTTTATTTTTTTTTTACGCGGAAATTATTAAATATATTAATAATATTAATCTTAGTAAAATAGTATATTTCTTTTAAATTATTTAGGGTCTCTTTCACAAGCGGAAGCGAATAGTAATTCTTAATAATAATCGTATTTAAGGCACGGTAATCTATACAGAAACGTAGGCCTTTATTTAATTTTTTAATAAATAGAATAGGAGATGCGGCGGGTAAGAAACTAAGACGGATAAAGTTTTTTTATAGATTCTCTAATAGCTACTCTCGAAGGGCTATTAGCTTCTTTTTTAATATATTATAAAGCGGGCCGAACGGGGGTTTTCTTTCTAATTTTAAAGTAATAGTATAATTATAGTCTTAGTGTGGTGATAATTTCTCTGCTTTTTTAAGAGAGAAGATATCTATAAAGTCTTTAGATTCTTTAAATAGTTTAGGTTTAGATTTATCTGGGATATCTTTAATAGCGAGATTAATCTATTTTATAATTAAAATATAGATTTAGTCTCCTTAACGGGTATATACGGCGTAAGCGTTAAATAAGATTTAATAGATATCTTTATAACGTAGAGGGACAGAGGCTTTTAGATTTTTAAGCTAGACGCGGGCTAGAATATTATATAGAACTCGTATCTTTTTAAAGTATCCTGGAACGTTATAATATTTTTAATAATATAAATTAGTAAACTAGAGAATATATTTAGCGAAATTTATTTATAAATTATATAGTTTAAATTATAGTAGGCTAATTACTACCGGGAAGTAGACGAGTTATATAATTAAAAATAAAATATTTTTTTAATATAGTGGTATATTTTCAGGATTATATAAATATAGTAGGTAATTTTACCGGCCTTATTTTCTATATTATTAAAATTTATTAACGGCTTGGGTTTCTTTAGGGGGTATAAAATAAAATAGTAAATTTTTACTTAATTATTATCTACCGCGCGGGATATAGAGTAGCCGGTATTTAATAAAATATAGTTAGTAATCTTATTTTTATCTAGATTTAGTATTATAATAGTAATTAGTAAGTTATTTCTTCGGAGTTTCTCTTTAATTAAAATTCCTTTAGCGGCGGTCTTAGATATTTAGTAAAATTATATAAGTTTATTTACCTAATCGCGGCTTAGGTTAAACGGACTTTTTTTAACTATTTACTCGGATCAGAGGAGTATAAATATTTAAGTTAAAATTTTATTTAAAACTAGAAAGCGTGCAGCGAGAGTAATTAGGATAGATTCTTAAATATAGAATATAAGAGAAGTACTAAGGAAAATAGTTTACTAGAAAAAAACACAGTTCGCGAGATATCGTAGTAGTTAGTATAATTAACTTAACGGGTGTAATTATTAGGTTTAAAATAATTCTTAATTAGATGTTCGTTAGAATTATATTAGAAGCATTTCTCGCGGTTATAATAAATTAAATTACACGGGCTAGACGGTTAATAATAGATTTATAAGCTCGGGGTTAGGAAAAACTGATTAATTTTATAGAACGTCCGGGGAGGCTTTTTATAGAAGATTTTTAGGAAAGTTAATAAATAATTAGTTTCCTGGATCTTGTTACGACCACCTACCGCACTGCGCACCTCCGGACCGCAGTGCGGGTAGGGCTCGCTTGGTAGGGCCGATCCGGGTCACATGATCCGCCCGTAGGGAAAAGGGGCTTTAGAATCACGGGTTCTAAAGACTAGTAATTAGTTCTATAGCTACAGCACCCCTACTAATACAACTCCGTATTACGTACTCGACATATTATTCATACTATTCTAGACCTTGGTCTAATAATTCTAATTACTTAAATTACGTGGACGGCCTATTAAGAATATATAATACGGCGGATTAATAAAAATAATAAATAAAAATACTCCGCAAGACTCCTAACCGGGATCCTTAAATAAATACTAAGATAAAATAATTTTATTTTTAAAAGACGAAGAGTCCTTAAGGCTACCTACCCTATATATAACTACGTTAGACGAAATATAGAATATTATCTAATATACTAAAAGGGAATATACTGCGGAGGAGATTAACGTAATATTAAAAAAAGCCCGGTAAGAGGAAAAAAGACTAGTAAAATAAGAAGAATTCTATATCCTATAACGCCGTATGGTAGAAAGGAGATCCCATATATATTAATAAACCTACGACGATATTATAGAGAACTAATATTTAGAATAAAATAGGAAAGAATTTATTAAAGTTCTAAAAAATCTTTTAAAATTTATATCTATACCCTCCGAACCCGTAATCTTAATACGGGAATTAATATTTTTAGAATTATTAATTATACCCGCAGTGCAGATCGTAATATAAAAAATATCTATATTATTATCAAATTTAGCGTAGTTTTCAGTAAAAAATCTATCCTAATATTAATATTTTATTAATTAATTAAAGGCGTATTTCTCTAAATATAAAAAGTAATTTATTAATAATTACCGTAAGATCTTCTGTGCGATAGGTTACCTAGATTTAAAATATTTAAATATTTAATTTAGAAAAATCTATACTTTTACGGAGGACCGTACTTAGATTAAATTTAAAAATTTTTATTAAAAATATATTAGTAATCCCCGCACACTCGAGCGCTAATATGTATTATAATATAAGAAAACCTACTAAAGGGAATATAAAATAGTAATCGATCTTACTAACTACTTTTAATTCTTTAAGATACGCATAACAGGATAATATAGCGAAAATTATAAGAAAATCTATCTTTTTATAAAGTTACTCTTTATATTACAGCGAGAGTATCTCCGCATAGGAAAAGAATTAAAAAAATATAATAACTACGTGGCTCACATACAAGCGTTTAAGAATAATATACCCGAGCGGAAAAAGTAACTAAGAAATTTTAAAAGAGAAAAGACTAAGAATACTAAGCTAGATATAGAAGGTGCGAGATAAGACTCTAGTAATATATTAGAGTTCTTAACTAAGCGGAAATATCTAAGTAATTCCTATAATAGACTATAAAAAGTCTATATAAGATATAATCACGCAGGCCACTACGCTACTAAATATAGAGTACTATAATTTAGCGGTGCGCTATTCCGGGTAAATAAGAATAGATATCTAGTAAAAAAATGGCTAGGTTAATATTAACTACTACGGCAGCGTTGGATCTAAATAAGAAAGCTAGTAGTTTAAGAATAGTACTAGACATTATTATTAGCACTACGGACTGCCCTATTAAGATATGATATCTACTAAACTACGGAGTAGAAGCTAGTTTTATTAGTTAAATATAAATTAAGTTATATTTATTAGACACAGAAAGCCCAGTGCGGCTAGTTAAAATAATTAATAATACCGTAGTAAATAGCTACGGGAGCTATAAACTTGAAATTACTATTATAAATAGTACGAGCGAATTATATAATTAAAAAAAAAGCTTTAAAGTAGTAAATATAAAAGGATATAATATAATTCTAGGAATACCATGATTAAAAGCCGTGAATTTAGATATATAGTAGATAAAGCTTAAATAGTTTTACTGTAGTACGGAGAGTGATTCGGATCGAGTTAAGATCTTATTATTATAAATTTATATAATCGCCGTATTTAACGGCGCGCTAATATATATCCTAATTATAAAGAAGGTTATGGATATAATCCCCGCGAAGCTTAATGCGGCTTCTATAAATAGGATATTTAAGGAGTTTAATAACTTTAGTGATATTTTTTTAAAAAAAGAAGCGAATACTCTCGCATCTTATAGAGACTATGATTATGCGATTAAGATTTAACTAGGAATTTAACTCTTGTATTAGCTAATCTACTCGCTGTCTGAAAAGGAGCTGCAGGTATTATAGAAATATATTAAAACCGTATTATAAAAAGAATAGATAAGATTTTTAAAAAGTTTTATAGGCGTCCCGATTCTCTTTATACTAAAAAAAAACGGAGGCCTATAATTATATATTAATTATAGAGGACTTAATATAATTATAATTAAGAATTACTATCCCCTACTATTAATTAGTAAGATTATAAATTATTTTAGAGAGGCTAAAATCTTTACACAGCTTAATTTACGCGATATATACTATTAATTATAGATTAGAAAAAAAGACAAATAATTAATAGTATTCTATACTTGTTACGGCCACTTCGAATACTAGATAATATTATTTAATCTAGCTAACGCACCTACGATGTTCTAGTTATATATTAATTATATAATAAATAATCTGCTGGATGTCTGTATAGTAGTTTATTTAGATAATATCTTTATCTATTTATAAAATAAGAAGGACCACACGTATTATATTAGAATAGTGTTAGAAAGACTTCGTATTTATAAGTTTTATATTAAACTAAGTAAGTATTGTAAAAGGGGTCTGCAGCTGTAATCCTACAACGGGAGATAATCCGGCAATCCGAGATATAGTAGACCACGTAATTAACCATATAATAACGCGCTGAATAGCAGGATCTCGGCAGATCCTAACTACTAGTATAGTTAATAGGTAAAATCTCGGTAGATCTTATCAGGTGGATTGCCGGTGTAATACCTAAATAATAAGATCCCGGCAGATTCTGGCTGTTAATGTAATTAATAGATAAGATCTCGGTAGATCTTAACAGGCGGATTACCGGTGTAATACCTAAATAATAGGATCCTGGCGGATCCTGGCTACTAAGATAAGAAAAATAAGAAAAGAAAAACTTAATTAATTATCTATCTATACTGCCGTGAGAGGCGCTTAATATATATAAGCTAATATAGCTACGTAGGGCGAAAAGGGATGTTAAGCGAATATTTAATCTTTTTTATATTTTCTCTCTACCTAGTTAAATGTAACTACACACAGTGTAGTTATTATTAATTTAGTAGAGGTTGTGGCCTGTAGACTAATAATATTTTAAAAAATAAAAGGAAAATAAAATAATAAATATATAAAATAATAGCAAAAAACAAGCGATCCGAAATAAATAAATAAACTATATAAATAAAATATTTCACGTAAGAAAAAGATAAAAAAAAAATAATCGAGGCTTTTATATCGGGCTAATAATTTAATAATAATCTATAACTAGCTCTAAAAGTTTAATACCAGCAGGTAGCTCTTCAGGTGTGGAGAGCGTAAATCTATAAGAATTAATTTTATAAATCTTTCTCTCTAGCTCGAATACTTACTTTAAATAAATACTAGTAATCTTTACTGTATTAGCCCGCTATTTATTAATATATTTCTTACTTTCAGATTAGTTTATATAAAATAGGCGATTAAGATCTCTTTTTACTAGAGGATTATTTTATTTTATCTATCCTACTAGTATATTTAATAGGGGGTTAAGTCCTCTTACTAATACGACGGCCGGGAAGGTATATAATATTATAGAATATTTATTACTCAGGCCGGAAGGGCTTACTAATATAAATAAAAGATTTTAATAAATATAAGATAAATCGTTCTATATACCTCCTTCGGGTATTTTAAATATTTAGTAATCTACCTATATCGATATATATTAAGGGAGTATAATTTATTTTATCTTTATAACGGGGCTAATCGACCTATATAAAATATCAGAATATATAATATATATATCTGTGAATTTATATAGGATAGGTATTTATATAATATTAAAATACTAGCTATCTTCTCTTAAGAACTGTTATAGACTAATTTTATTAATTAAAAAAGTAAATTAATTTTTATTATATCTTCCAACCACTCTGTCCCTCTATTTTACTAGATATTTATATATTCCTAGTAGAATAGTAGTATAATTATAATTATTTTCTATATCTAGTAAGATAGATCCTTGGATGGCGTTTAGCCCGTGTTTAGTTAAGACGACTTATTTAATATCTATATTAATGTGTCTGAAAAACGTGGAATTCCCTTACTTTATAAACTTTGTGTAGTATAGATAGGAGACTAGGCGATAGGAATAGTCGTTTTTTAGTGCGATATACTAAATATAATATAATAGGTCCTGGCGGATTACCTGCTAAGTAATAAAGTAATATATATTTTATAGTTATTCGTAGTTATCTCGGCCCGATACGCGTCTTTAATAATAATTATATAGTAGGAATTCGCGCTAAAAATCTTTAAATAAGGTTATATAACTAATTTCCCCGTGTATCTTCTTCGGTATAGTCTATTTAAGCTAACTTATTAGTCCCGGAATACTGACTAAACTTTTATTTTACTACTAGCTTTTAAGTAAGTTAGTAGTTACTAATATTCTTATAATTAAAATTAGATTCTTAAGATTATATTTCGTGGTTATCTCTATAATACGAGGTAGCTTCGGTTTATATAAATATTAAAAAATCTCTAATAAATCTTTGGGTCTTACTAGGTAATTAATTTTTTTAAATTAGCTATGCCTTTTACTAAATATTTTAATATTTCTAATATTATTACAATTCAGTAGTAGATATTCTAGATAAGCTTCTAGTTCTCTTCTAGATAAATTAGTACGTAGTCCTATTTTAGATCCTGTAAGGCGGAGATAGTTATAATAATAAAAGTCTTTTCTTACCGCAGTATTTATAATCATTCTTATAAAGCTAGAAAGCTCGTTTTTAGCTAATAGTTTAGATAAGCTGATTTTTTATAAGACGGCAGGTAGTACTTTTTAATACTTATATTATTCTTTTCTCGTAGTCGCTGCCTCTTTAGTTAGAACTTCTTACTAGTCTAGAACCCATAGGTCTTTATTTATATTAATTACTTCCGCGATATTAGATATAGCTATTTAAACTATAAGTAAGGCTTCTTTTATTAACCGTTTAATATACGCTAAAGTTAATTTAGGCGATATGATTATCCGTTCCGGAGTGGATTAAGTAGGTGATAAGATTTCTACCGGAGGGCCGCTAGTTAATCGTTTTTAACTATTTCCGCTTTTAATTAACCGATATCTATTAGCTAATTAGCTAGAGCTAATTCGATCCGCTCCATATAGTATATTAGTATTAATAATAATTGGGTTTGACAGGATTCTTAATATAGAAAAGCCTAATATAGGTCTAAAAGATATTATTAGGCTTCGTGGTAAATCTATTAATATAGATAATCCTAGTAATTATACAGGCGAAGTTATCACCGGTTAAACTTTATTTATTTATAGAGTTATTAGCGGAGCTAAAGTAAGTAATAATTATTTTAGCTCGCAGAAGAATTCTTCCTTATCTAGCGTAATATCTGCGGTAGTCCCTCGTGTCGGAGCAGACAGATTTTAATAAACTCTTTTCTTATAAAGTTAAATAACCCTGGCAAAGTCGTTAATAATAAGATATTTAATACAGCGATATTCTAGTTCCTATTTTTTAAGTCTTTTTAGGACGGCGATATTAATAATAGTCTTTATATCCGTCTATATAACTTCTTTATTTATAATATTACGGATTTCCTTCGCCATGGAGAGGTTTAAAACCTATTAAAAGATTATTTTAGTATTTTTAGCGTTTTATTAAATATTTATAGTTTTCTTTATTTTATCTATCTCTTAATTACGCTCTTTAATTATCTTATAGACTTTTTTCACTTCGTCTTATTCTCTATTAAAATTAATCTTTATTATATAAACAGTGCGGAACTCTTCGGAGTTTATAGTATATTTATATAGAATAGCTATATTTCCTTTTATAACTTCTTTATACGATAGAAGTAAGTGTAATACTTAAGTTTAATACTTATATTATTACTAAGATAGAGCAGTTCGAATCGTTTATATTATTTTATTAATATTTTAATACTAACGGCTGTTCTAGATAATTATTAGCTAATTTATATTATTATCCGTTGCGGCAGCGGGCCGTTAGCTCTTTATTATTAAGATAGGTGTATATTAGATATTCTAGGTAAGTTTTAGTGTTTTTAAGAATTAAAAATCGATAAAATAACGGTTTAATAGATAAAAATTAATAAAAGATCGCGTCGATGTGAAAATGCGTTTTAGAGTAGGTTTTTAAAGCGCGCGTTCGGTCCGGAAAAGGAAATTAAAATATTTAGTTAAGAAAGGAAATTAGTATACTAAAGACTTTTTTATTTTTTATTTTAATATATAGAGGCTAGTCTATAACTATAGTAAAATTCTATCCTAATAGAATCTAGTTAATATTATTCTTTTTTTCTTTCTTTTCTTTATTTATTCTATCTAGATTCTCTTTTATAATATTTATTTCTACTGGAGGTTCCTCAAGTGTGATAGATTAATAAAAAGATTTTAAATAATTTTTATTAATAGTTCCTTAAAGCGGGGTTCTATTAAGCTCTTTAATTTTATATAAACCGGTATCATGGCGGCATTCTCGGATTTTATATAATTCTAATTATTAAAAGTCTATCTTATTCTCTGTTATTATATTATGCTAACGTCTTATATTATATAAAAGAACTATTTATTCTACTTTTAACTCCTCTTTTTAAGGATTTATTCTATTATTAAAATATTTTTTCTATTATTCGCGCATCCTGCGGATTCGCAGCAGTGCTTTTTCTATATTATTATCTCTACGCTCTATTTACTTAGCCTATATAGTTAATAGCTCTTTTATAGTTCTGATCTTACGCTAGGGCAGAATCTATTAGATAGGAATTTCTACTTTAATAGGTAGAACGGCTTCTTATTCTATAAGAAAGCGGTATAGTATTATTCTAGTTAATTATTTTATAGTAGTACGGATTACGAATAATATGGCCTGTTAGTGGTCTATCTAATTATAGCTAGTTTTATTAGTTATCTTAGATAAGATATCTTTTATTATATAGTTATTATATTCGGCCACTCTATTAAGCTTAAGATAATAAGATAAGATATATACTTTCTAAATCCCGTATTTCGAGATTAGAATATAAATTATAGTCTAATTTTTAAATTCTTTATTTATTATAAAACCTTCTAACACTCTATAACGGTATATAATATCTTTATAGATAAACTAGGTAACGGCTGTAGCGGTAAGCCTTCTTAAAGAATAGTTTTCTATCTATTTACTTATATCTTCTATTACTAATACTGCTTTAATATATCCTTTTTCGGCAGATATATATATTATATTAATTCTAACTTTCTTCTATAATATTAATTACTATATTAAGTATAGTATCTCTTTAGTGCGATTAGGGTCCCAGAATTAATAAATTCTGCACGTCTTTACTGCTTGGAATACCTGCTCGTGGTAGTTAGACTACTAATATCGAGTAAAAACTTAATAGTAGATTAATTCTTATTCCTTATATCTAAATACTTTATATATCTTTTTAATAATTTTTCTTACTTTTTCGGCAGTGGGCACTACTCTGCGTAGTAAGGCGTTAATTATTTTTTAATAAAATAATAAGTTATTTTCTATAATAAACTTCAGTACTTTCTTTTTCAGTTTTTAAAATTCTGACTTAGATATAGTTAGTAATTTTTATAAGATAGCTAGATATCAAGTAATCTCCTAGTACTTATTATTATATTTAGATAGTAGAACCCGATATGGTTATTCCTCTCCAGACGTTGTACTAGTCGGTATGACTCTAGTATTTAGTATTAATATTTATACCTAAATCTAGTTATTAATATTATATTTATAAGAAGATTCTTCCCTATATACTTAGGGTCTTTTAAATAATATATTTATAATTCCATGCTGTTTCCCAGAGATATATTTAACTATAAAATTAAATAATTAGATCTATATAATCTAATTTATAATAAAAGTTTCTGGCAGATCAGTCGCCGAATAATTAAATTAAATTATTAGTATCTAAGTATCTATTTCTAGCACGAAATAGATATTATATAGCTAGTATTTATATTTTTTAATATCTTCAGCACCGTACGGTATTCTTACTTTCTTATATTATATTTTATCTCTATTTTATTCCAAACGCCTGATTTAAAATATGCGGTCCGGTAAATAACGTCTTTTTTTTATATTATAGCTCCCTTATAGCCTTTTTTACTAGCATCGACCAAAATAATAATAATTAATAGTTATATGGTATAATTAATTAATATGATGTATAAGTATATTATAATAATAATCTTTATTCTTTAAAATATATCTTTACATTCCTTTATCTATTTAAATATCCTTCCTTTTCTAAGCAGCCCAGTTAATGGTTCTATAACTATACTATAGTTTTTAATATATATTTTAAACCCTATAATAAGACCATTAAATTCCCTTACAGCTTTAATAGTGGTGGGGGTAGGCTATGAAGTAATTTTATTAACTTTTATTAATTCGGGATATTTTTTATTATAGTTACATACCTATCCCATGATCTTTAATCTAGGTATAGTAAACTGAGACTTCTCCACAGTAATTATATAACTAGTAAGCTTAATTAGATAGAGATAGTAATCCAGATTTATTAGATACTTAAATACGAAACGGCGGATTCCTGGAAGGATATATTCATTATTATATTAAGATTTTAGACCTTTAACTCCGTAATTATTAAGAAATATACGAATTTTTTCTGGTAGTATATCTTCGAGAATTCTACTAGTAATTCTTATGAATTATATTACTAAATTCATTCTATCTTATATAATTATTATTATCCTTATTAGTCCTAGCGGTATTTAAATCGCTATTATATTCCTATCTTTTTTAGTTAATCTAATTTGATCATAGCCAGAGAAGAAATTAATTAAAAATATTATTATTATACTTATAAACTTTTTAATAAATTTATTACTATTTAGTGGCATATTCGCATCTCGGTATATTACTTTATTAATATACTAAATATTATTAATTAATCGGTGATCCTTATTCTTCTTTTTAACTAAGAACCAGGGATTATAGTAAGATCCTTAATTTTTTTCTAATATTTCCCTCTCTAACCGTATTCTAATTATATTATAGACTTCTTAATATAATACCCGCGGTATTTTAATCGCTAGTATTTGCTATACTTTATATAGTACGATTCTAATCCGTTATGGCGGAGCCACTTTAGATCTAATCCTGCTAATATCTTTAAAGCTCTATCTAAGCGCTTCTTCTCTCTTATACAGGATCTTAAAAAGTAATTCCTTTTTTTCTTTTAATAGATAATCCCCGATAAGCATCTATTTTATTTATTTAAATATTAATCTTCCTCTTTTAGTAAATTCCGCAATTCTAAGATATAAATATTAATTAAACTTTATCTTTTTATCTAGCGCTCGTCGCTTATAATATTAGTTTAAATATACTCTCTTCTAGTTATCTAATCCTTTCGGTTTCTTTCCCTTATCTATAATCTTATTAACCGGCTATACTTTCTATATCTTCCGTTTATATATAATATATACTCTAGCTAGCGCTCTTCTTTCCGCTCTATTTTATAGCTTGATAATACTCCTACTAGATATTCGCGCCGTTAACTTTTCTAAAATAATGTCTCCTTCTTTGAAAATATATAAAAACGCGTTTCTAGTTTTCACAGACGCGTTTTCCGATATATTAATTAATTAATAAATATCGCTGAATCCTTCGGACGAAAGTTCTTCTACTATCTGAATAAATACTAGTTATATCCGATCTTTATCTTTTTTAACATTTTCCTTCTCTATTCTAGATACTTTTTTATTTTTTATAGCGAATAACTGCCTAGGGGGAAGTCCGCTGTAACTTTTAAATCCCGGATTACTACTAATAGCTAGAAATTATTTTTAAAACGAGCGCTGTTATCAGGATTAGCGATTTTAATAGTAATTTTCTTATTATTATCTTTAGAATAAAAGGTATAGAGCGCTCCTCCATCTCTTTTAACTTTTATAGTATACTATGCCTATACCTGGAATGGCCGGCCTAGTATTAACTATTACTTAGCCTACTATATAACGAAAACGGGGATTTGAATAATAATATCTCCTATTTATATAGATAAATTAGCAACGTATCCCAGGCATAGACTTTTTCTTTTATTAGCTATAATAATAGTAATACGTGGTCCGGTCTTTATAATTAGTTTTAATTAATTTACTAAATCTAAGCTTATAATATTTAGTTTTAATCTAGTATCTAGTAAGATAAAAATCTCTAAATTATCGATCATGACTTCCGTCTGTAGTGTCTTTATTATATATAGTAATAGTAATTATTTAACTAGAATACTTTTTAAATCTTTAATATACTGTATAGTAATCCGAGCAGTATTTTCTAATAAAGATATATTTTTTCTAGCTAATTCATATATTTAAAAGAATACTTTATATAATCTTAGAACGAGATTAATTAGCTCTCTAATAATAATATTTTTTATTTTCTAATCTAGTAGTCTGTCCCGTATAACTTTTTTATAGATTAAATTCTTAATATCCTATACTAATTTCTTTAATAATCTTTTATATAGATCTCGGTTATTATCCTTCCGCTTATCTAGTACCGAATTAATATAAGGTATTTTAATTATAATAATATTATTTAGATTATCTCCGGAGGTCGTAGGAGGAATATATCTATTATATTTTAAAATTTTAATTATAGGAAGCTTATTTTCGGCGGTATATTTCTTACCTATCTATTATTAAACTGCGAATATATTAATATTATATTTTTCGTATTCCTCGTCTGTATTATTTATTACACGGTTATCTTCCTATCTTAATTCTAGATCTTTACCTATTACTTCGACCGAGATGAAGTTTATTTTAATTATAAATATAATATCTTTTAATTAATTTAAATCATCCGATAGCGCTTTTCTCTCCTAATAAATATTACGAACTGTTATTATTAATAGCTCCCTCTTTCTTTTAACTACACGAGGATTCCTCTCTCCTTCTCTTCCTATTATAATCATACTTCCTCTTAATAATCCATGTTAATAATAATATAGTCTATTATTAATATCATCTTTAAATATTACATAATTATTAATCCGGCAGTTTATTATACTATTGTAGAAATACTTATTAGCCGTAGCTAGATTATTTTTATTTTCTATTTTCTTCTCTATATCCATTACATTAACTATTCCCCACTAATGATAGTTATTCTAGTTAATTATTATTATAATTAGTAAAGTTATCGCTTTAAATACTTCGGTTAATTTTTCCATGTTATTTTATATTTTATCTATACTAGTGTTATTATTTGTTTATAACCTCTAGTTTTTATCTAGTCTAGCTGTTATTTTTTTATAATATCCTGGATCTCTATATTCTTATATTATATTATTAAATCTTAGGAGTTTCTGACCAAGATTTTATAATTATTATAATTATTTTTCTATTTTAATTAACTTTTTCGTTTCTTCTATATACTTACTAAATTTAATTAATTCTAGCTCGTCTAAGTTAATATATATTTTTTTATAGACTTTCTCTCTAAGTGCTTTTAGTAAGCTATCTAGGAACCAGACCGCTTATGTAGGATTATCTAGCTGGTTTTTCTTTTTAACTTGTGCCGATATGGTGGTATATTTTTTAATATACTAGCGGATTTAATCGTCCTACTATTATTCTATATTTTTATAGTTTTTAAGAAAACGTCTAGTGTATATTTATTATTTTATATTTTTATTTTTAAATTCTTTCTTAACTTCCTTACAGAAGGCCTTCTAATCATTTTATAAATATAAGTCTAAGATTTCTATTTATTTATCTATCCATATATTATAGTACTCTACTATTCTTTCTATAATCTTTTCTATTTTAGTAATGCTATGGTCCTTACATAATCAGTTAAACTATTAAAGGAACCGAGTTATATTTTTACTATTAAATATTAGTGTATCGGTTATACTAGATATTAGTATTAGTATTATAAACGCTCTAGGTATTATAGTTACTATAATTTCACGAGATTAACTTGATATATTTTTTATAAATATTTATTTTTCCTCTATTCGCTTATTCTACTTCTTATCTGTGTAAGACGGTATGTATGTCTATTTTCTTAAATTCCTCTTTTCTAGTCCGTCGTATTCTATTTTATTAATATGATATGATATATCAGATTCTTGGGTTTTTATAATCTTATAACTATCGCCTTCTTTTCTATTAAACTGAGGTAATTTCCTATTTTAGTTAAAATATATACTTAATTATTACCCTCTATATTAGTTATTAAGATGTAAAAGAGATCTGTAGCTATAATCCTATAACAGGAGATAATCCGGTAATCTAAGATATAGTAGATTACGTAATTAATTATATAATAACACGCTAAATAACAGGATCTCGGCAGATCCTGACTGCCAGTATAGTTAATAAGTAAAATCTTAGTAGATCTTGTTAGGTGGATTACCGGTGTAATACTTAAATAATAGGGTCCCGGCAGATCCTGGCTACTAATATAATTAATAGGTAAGATCTCGGTAGATCTTAACAGGCGGATTGCCGGTGTAATATCTAAATAATAGAATCCCGGCGGATCCTGGCTGCTAAGGTAGGGAAAATAAGAAGAGAAAAACTTGATTAATTGTCTATCTACACTGCCGTGAGAGGCGCTTAATATATGCGAGCCGGTGTGGCTGCGCAGGGCGAAAAGGGATGTCAGGCGAATGCCTGACCCCTTTTACAGTATATATTTCGTATTAATACTATTAAGTTTTTAGGATTTATTATCAGCCCTGAAAGAGTCTTAATAAAGAAAAATAAAATAAAAACTATTATAAAATAGCTAATATCTATATTAGTGCGTGACATTTAAATATTTTTAAAATTTATAAACTTTTACTATAAATTTATTAAAAAATATTTAAAAATCGTCGCAGCTCTAAATAAAATAATAAAAAGTGTATAAAATTTAAAAAACTAAAAAAAAAAACTATCCAGTTAACTCTAGAGGTAAAAGAAAGCTTTAAAAAGTTAAAGAATAAGTTTATAGAAGTACCGCTACTACGGTATTTTAACCCAGAGCGGAAGATCTATATTAAATTAAATATTTTAGAATTTATAATTATAAATATCTACACGTAGCTTTAGAGAGAAGGAACTTAGAATTTTATTATTTTCCTATCCCGTAAACTATAGGATATAAAGATACGCTATAAGATTTATAATAAAGAACTACTTGTAATCGTTAAATATTTTAAATATTAGAGATACTACCTAGAGAGTAGTAGATATTTTATTATAATATTATCTAACCATACTAATCTACAGTACTTTATAACGATAAAGAAACTAATTAAATATTAGATAAGATAGATAGAGAGGCTAGCTATATTTAATTTTAATATTAAGTACCGCCTAAGAATATAAAATCCCGTAGATATATCAAGCTATTATCTAGACTATAAGTCTAAGAAAGGAGAATACCTTAAGAATTCTATATTACTAATATTTTAAAAGAAGTTACGGGCTAGTCTAATAGGGGAAATCCTTATATTAACTACGGTTAGCTTACTCGCGTATAGGAAAAGTAATCCCGACGTTAATTATACTTATATTTAGAAAATAATCGTAGATAAGATTTATACCGATAGTAATATAGGAATTTCGGATATTCTAATACCACGGCTTATAGTACGTATAGTTATATAGTCTGAGATAGTATATTTAAGGGATATTACGGAATTAATATCTAACTTACTACGGAAAGTATAAGTAAAGAATAGCTTTTCTAGAAGAATATAAGACTATATTTATTAAAATAATCCGGATACGCTGAGTGAACCGTTCTAGTATATATTAAAAGATAGATTAGTTGGATTTAAAAATTATATTTTTATTCTAAAATCCGCTGTAATGCGGTAGGAGATTATAAGAATTAATTATAATAACCCGCAAGGAGGGTACCTAAAGGAAAGATGTATTTTAGAGAGTATTCGGTAGTAATATTATTAATATAATATACGTTAAGAAATTAAGGAATATATATAGCACTATATAAAATATAAATAAATTATTATATATTAATATAAGCTATATAGGTTATTTAAGCCTTTACCAGTGCCCGTAATATCTATATAATAAATTAATATAGACTTTATTACTGGGCTTTTATTCTTAAAGTAGAATAGAGACGTGTACGACTCTATATTAATTATAATAGATCTCTTTTTAAAATATATATAATATATACTTACGCAGAAAGAATTAACCGCAGAGAATTTTATAAAACTATTATATAATTATATCTTTACTTTAGTAAGTATTCTAAAGAATATTATTAGTAATAAAGGATTCCTTTTTATGAGCGAGTACTAGTTAATACTATATTATTTTCTTATAGTACGGCGACGGCTTTTAATCGCTTATTACTTTTAAACTAATAGATAGATCGAGCGATAAAATTAAATATTAGAATACTTTCTCCGTATATATATATATTAGTAATAAGATAACTAGGCTAGATAGCTACTATTAGTCTAGTTTATATATAATAATATAACGCATACTACTACGGATATATTTTTAAATATTATACTTATAGGCTTCCAGGGCGATATTTAAGTTAATATTAAAATAAAAATTAATATTATAATAAATATTTTAGTAAGGAAGAGAGTCGGAGAACTATATAAAATATATAAATTTCTAAAAGAAAAACTTAGATAAAGTAAGAATATAATAACTTAAACCGCGAATAAGAATTATATTATAAAAATTTTTAAGATCGGAGACTAGGTCCTACTCTATATAAAGAATATCTAGATAGAAAGACTAGTTAAAAAGTTTAATAATAAGCAGATCGGACTTTTCTAAATTATTATAATTATAGGTAAATAAATATATATATTCCGTCTTTTTTCGAGATTTAGATAACTCTATTTAATATTTTATATTTTATTACTAGAACCAGGGAACGAATTAATAGATATTAATCTAAAAAGAGACAGTGTCCTAATCTAAGAAGGTAAAAAATGGCTAGTTAAAAAAATTATAAGACATAAAAAGATCCGTAATGCGGTAGAATATTTGGTTTAATAAAAGTACTAGTTTATAAAAGATATTATATAAGAACTAGAAGAGAATATTTAAGATATAAAAGTATTCGAAATCTATATATTAAACTAGTACTACGAGCCGAAAGAACTTGTAAAAAAGAAATAATTTAGAAAAAAATAATTTTAAATTACTTAAGATATTTTATACCGCGAAAATTTACATATAAAAGAAATAAAAAAGAATATCTACCCACCTACCTATTTAGTAATTTATATACTAAAGAAATTAAAAAACCGTTTTATAATAGATAATAGGGGCGACTCGAGAATCAGGGATAATAAAAAGATATAAACTTTTTTACTATTATTTAATATATTTAGTAAAGTTAGAGCAAATACCGCGGCGCGCGGCTCGCGTATAGTGAGATTAATAGCGCGCACCGTAGACTATAAGACGGCTGTAATTTTAGTGGTATTTAGTACGAGATATTAACGGGTGGAAAAAACCGTAAAATAAACCGCATCAGTAGTATGAGGGGGGACCTATTATTATATATTAGTAAAATCCGAAATTAATATATTAGGTAATTTACTGGACGGTATATAGAGTAATTATAAACGTTCTAGTTATAACTCTACGAAAAATAATATTAATAAAATAACTTGCCTTCGTGGATTATATATTATATAGTAGAAAACCAGGTCAGACGGCGTAGATAGCGCTAATATTATTTAGTATTAGGATTTATTTATATTATTTAACCTTTATTAGCGCCGGTCTTCTTCTTCTTTTTTTTTTTTTTTTTTAATTTAGCCGGTGAGGGGCTCCGGCGAGAGGATATAAATAATATATATTATAAAAAAAGCTAGTAAACGGGCGAAGTACTCGGCGGCGGTAGGATTAATAATAAAAATAATAGCGGCGCGGTGGCGCGAAGTACGAATAAAGGAAGATAAGAAAAATAATATCTTATTTTTTATAATATTAATTAGTATTACGGCTCTAAACGTAAAAGTAGAATATAAAGATAGAAAAGAGATATTAAATACTTAAAAAGGAAAGACGCGTAATAAGGGTATAGATATTAACTAAGACTAATATAATAAAATAGATACGGTTATCCGTAAAGATTAAAGTAGTAATACCGGTTATTAGTAATATAATAAGCGAAAGGTATAGTCTCTATATTAGAATTTATAATAATATAATATATAATAATGCGTTATTACAGGAAAAAGAAAAAGGCAGAAATTAATATAGAATAAAAGATAGGATATAATAAAGAAAGAATAAAGAAAATTAATTAAAAAATAAGAAAGAAATACGCTTTAAAAAATATAATGCGACCGCGACCACGTGATAAAGTAAATAATCTTAATTTATAATAATAATTTCTAAGACGCATGGAGGCCATAGATAATAAAATTTAAAATTTAAAATTAAATAGAAAATATAGATAGATATAATAAAATTATATTATAAGTTTAGAAATAAATAAAGTTAAAATAAAAAGAAAATAGAAAAGAGGATCATATATAGCGTTGTAAAAAGAAGATATTAGAAAAAAAGAAGAAGAGAAAAAGAGATTATATTATAAAGAAAATTAAAGAAGGACTATCTATATTTACTATTAAGTAATTAATTACCTATTAATAATACTGTTATATACTACCGTATTAAGTAATATACGACTTTAAAATACCGACTAATTAGATATATCGGAATAGATAAATACTAAGTCAGCTAACTTAAGTTATAATACGGTATTTATTACGTTCCGATGAGCCGCAGGGGATTAATCTGAGAAAAAATTAAGTTAAGACTTGTATATATACGGCCGCAGGTGCTCTAGATATTTAAATTTAATATTTTAAGTATCTAAGCCACGGGGCCGTGGCCTTAAGAAGAAAGAAGATAGTTATTATAACTATCTACCACACTGTGTATCTTCGGACTATAATACGGATAGAGCTCGCTCGGTAAGACCGATCCGGGTTATATAATCCGCCTATAGGGAAAAGGGGCTTTAGAACCACGGGTTCTAAAGACCAGTAATTAGTTCTATAGCTACGGCACCCCCACTAATACGACTCCGCATTGCGTACCCGACACGTTGTCCATACTATCCCAGACCTTGGTCTAACAGATCTCTAGTCGGTATAAGTCTTTAGGACTAGATATAGATATATTAAATCTAACGGTTCTTTAATTTTTATAAGAAGATAATAAGATTAATATAAAAATTAGCGGGGGATTTATAATAAAATAATATATTCTTTAGTTCCTAATTAACCGCGTATTTTAATAATATTACGAGACTATTCTCAGTTATCTCGTCTTTTATAACTAGGCGTTAGAACTTAGTAAAAAAGATAGAAAATTCTTAATTTCTCTATTTTAGAGTAAAAAAGGCGTTACGGGTATTACGGATATAATTAAGATTATTATAGGCTTTATTTAGTATATTTAAAATATTAGTATAGTTATTCAGCTAGTAGACCCCGTTTTTAATATATAGTAGCATCTAAACGTAGGGTAGTTCTTTTAAGTAGTTAGTAATATAGACTATATAGGTTTTAGAGGTCGGAAAATGGTCGTAATTTATAGTTATCTTCTTTTTAATCTGAAAGGCGAAACGGCGGAAATCTAATTAAATATTTTTAAATTTATTAGAATCGGATAGACGTTCGGATAGATAAACGAAGGTAAAAGATCTAAAATTAATTAATATAGGTATTTCTATCAGAGTAACTAGAGATTTCTTAATAATAGATTTAGAAATCTAGTCCGGGGTGCTAACTCTAAGGGTGGTAATCTAAATAATTTAATTATATTCTTTTATTAAGATCTTCTAAATAACCGTGGCTTTAATTAATCGGGAGTTTAGGTTTTTATTCTATTAAATTTAGTAAAAGATAATAGTCGCGGCGGCTGTTATATCTTTTTAAAAACGGTTTTACTTAATATCCGCGTTAATAGTAAATCCGTAGATCTACTTATAGTATAGGTACTATTCCTTAGCGTGTTTAGTTATATACTAGGCGAATTACTCGGGGCCTTTAGATAGGGATAAGGATTTCGGGATCTTAGGCATGTTAGGTTAATACTAGTTCTATAGGTTAGAGTTATATAGTGTTAAAATACAGGCTAGCGGGGGTGGTAGAGCTAGTAATAGATAGATAAATAGATAGATTTCTAGATAATTAGTATTAGATTACTACAGGGTCGAGCTATATATAGATAAATAGATAAGATGTAGCTCGAAGAGCTATAATAGGATTTTAAAATAGCGAGAAGATAGGAGATCGTGTAGTTATATAACCCGCTAAGTGTTAGCTCTAGTCGGGACGGCTAGTGATTTCGACCGGGGGCGGTCTTCTCAGGTCCGCACCGTGACACTAGCTCTAAATTATAGTAATCTTCTTATTATTAACTATAATACTATTAATAAAGATAATAAAGCCGAGATACTTCGTTCTAATTATATAGAATTTATATTTTTTTTAATAAAATTTATAATCTAGTATTGCAGAGTCTCTGGAGTACTAGTTTAATATATTTTTAATATTTAATCTTATTATTACTATAAATAATTAGGTTATTAATAAAAGCTGTTATAAACCGGTTCAGATAATCTAAAAAGATATTATTTATTAGATATTAGAAGATCGCGGATCTATTAATTAATTTAAAAAATATAATTTAATACTTATAGATTCTGTATTAAATTTAAAAAGTAGTTAATTCTTTAGAATTTAGATTTATACGGACTCTATAAAATTCTTACTAAATATTAATCTTAATAAAGATTTTCGCATGTACTAGCCGGTCTATAATTTTATTTATTAAAAAAAGGGGATATTAGTCTTTCTTAATAATTATATTTAATTTTTAATACTTTATATAGAATTATAATCCCCCTTTAGGCTTTTTAGCTATTAAGATTGGAAAGGTAAACGGCGTATTACTAGAAATAATAAAACTTTTTATTAAATTATCTATAATATATTATTTTACCGTTTCTAACTCTTTAGCGTTTATTATATATAAAAGCGAATATCCTAAAGAGTGCTTTTCTTTTAATTCTATTTTATAATTATAATCTTAGTTTAATAGAAAAATATCTAATTATATTTTTAAAAAGATATCAGCGAATTCTTGGTATTATATAAATAATTATTTTTAGATTTTATTTAACTCTTTCCAGGCAGAGTCTTTCTTATAGATAATAATCTTATTTAATTAGTATAATAAGATAGCAAATACTTTACTATTATTTTTTCGGATATATTGAGAGAAGTTAATAGCGTTAATTATTATAATATCTAGTTAAACAGGAATTAGTAATTATCTATCTTTTTAATTAGAGCTGATTTTCTTTCTCTAATTAGAGGAGGGTTAAAAAAAATAGATTTTTTAATTTAAATCTAAAATCTTCTAGCTCTAATTAAAATTTAGCTTTTTTCTAGTTAGGGCTCTCTCTATTTTATTTAAGAATTATATATAATCCTGAGCTTAAGTTCTAGAGAATCTATATTATTTTTTATTTTACTATTCGTTTTATATCTTTCTATTTATTAATCTATCTTTATAAGTTATATTTTTCTAATAATTCTAGTCTATTTTAGATCTCTGTAAGATACTCTTAAAGAAATTTTATAATCTTTTTATTTATATTTCTTTTACTAAGATCGGCTCGTTAGGTCAAATTAATTATTTCTAATAATAATTAGGTAAAACTTTATACTTATTTAATTATAACTTTCTAAATATAATATCATGCTTTCCTAGCTCCATGATAATAAACGGTATCTGACTTTATCTTCGACTATCTATTACTAGATTTAATATTATTATTTACTTAATTAGCGTAATAGATTTTTTATTAAATCCTGTCACAGGGATTTACTGCTTTAGTAGAATTAATTATATTTAATAGTACTTTGCGAGAAGGTTTACTATTAAAATATTCATAAAATAAAGATTATTTACTTTAGTATTAATTAGTATTTTCATAATAAATAATATTCTATTCTTTGCTACCTGAGTCTAGATTATAAAATAATTATTAAGATTTTCTAGTAATTTCTAAAGGTTAATTTAAGCATGCTATTTGATATAAATTTTATTTAAAATAAAGACTTCTTCTAGATATTCTCTTTTCCCTGTTAATCAGAGGTTTTAATACCCTTATTCTACAGATTTAGTACTTTTAACGGAATAGGATTCTTATCAGAATAATTAGTAGAACGGTATTCCCGTTTAAAACAGTTAAGATATTTGCTTTCTCTTATTAACTAGTTATATTAGTCTCTATTAATATAATATAGTCCCTAAGACTGTTCTAGAGCTTTATTTAATTTTAAATTCTTTTTACCTACTAGGAGCTAGTTTCCTACGCTAAAATAATTCTTAGAATATTTTTAATCTATAATTTCTAGACTATTAGCTATGGTGGAATAATATTCCGAAAATTAATTAAATATATAGATATTTTTATTTCGCTTTACGACAGTCATTTCCTGTAATTTATAGAAGAGTTTTTAATAGAGCTTATTTTTTAGATTATTATTATAAATTCCTGCTTCAGACGCGGTATAGATAAATTTAAATAGGAATTTATAGAATTTATTATTTTTCTTTATTTATAGATTTCTGAATTTATTCTTTACGATAATAACTTAATTTAGATTATAATAGATATTCCGGAAATATTCTAGCATTTTATTTTTATTCTAGTATCTATTTTCTTTAATTTATTACTATAAAATTAAATACTATAAGATCTTTCCTTCGGTTTAACTCTAGATGTAAGTTATATATAGCTTAGAAGTAATATAGTAATCCTAATTAGCTCGTAACTTTATATTTATTAGAATAATCTAATTATTAAAGGGTGGTTCTTTTCTATTTAATAAGTAAAATAGGTCAGGGAATTTAATTAATTTTATAATTATATTTTTAACTAGAGTCTAGGCTTAAGTTCTTAATTCAATTATTCTAGTTATTAAATAATTAATTTCGATATCAGTTTTATTAGTTTTCTTAACTAGTTCTTCTTTTACGGCCGCTACTCGGGCTTCTTAATCTTTAAATATAAATTTATTTTTATTAGCCTAGATTTTAAGTTAATTAATTCATTCTAGGGCCTCGTTTAAAAGGTTCTTTATTATCTAATATAGACGGTTCGGGTTATTTTTATAATATTATAGAAATTTATCCTTTAAAATTAGTTTATTTTTTATTTTATTTTTATTTAGCAGAGAGGTCAGGCGTCGGAGTAATTTAATATAATTTAGATATATTATAATTAATTGGTTACGATTTAATTAGAATTAAAGTTAATTTAGTCGGTTTAGTTTAGTCACGATTTAATCGGAATTGAAATTAGTTTAGTTAGTTTAATTAGTTCTATAGCTATTATCGCTGTTATACGTATAAAGATTTAGCTCTTAGTTAAAAACAATCTAACTAGATTAGTATATCTATATCAATTAAGTGCTGGAAGAAAGAGTTTGTTAAGTTTAATATAATATTATATAGTCTTAGAATAAAAAAATAAATCTTATTATAGATTAGATACGAAGATACTAAGCTGAAGAAGAGAAAGGAAGAAAAATAATAGAACGTTATAAATTAAGAAGAATAAATAGTAGAAAAGGAATATAAATAAGGTAAATATTATAATCATTCTAATCCTCCTATAATCTTAACCTAAAATCTTAATATCTAGTTTCTACTATCTTGGCAACCCTTACAGGATTTAGATTACTTAGATCGGGATTTGGATGCTTGGATGCTTGAATACTTGAATGCCTGGATCGTCACATCTAATATCATATTAAATAAATTAGATATAATAATAATAATATCTAATATCCGGTAAAGAATTTTAAGAATTTATTATTTTTTATTTATAATTTTTATAAATAGTATTTTAAGCTTCCTGGATCTCCTATTTATTTATTTTTTTAACTTATAATTATTAAGAATAATAAGTTCTTTCTAGATTATTCTAATAATAATTAAGTATCACGGTACGGGATCTAAATATAGAGGATTTTAATTAAAACTAGTTTTCTTATTTAGCTCCGGTTAAAAAGATTTATTTTCTATTATTCCTATTATATCCGCCAGTCCGTACTTTAAGATATCGACTAGTTAAAAGTAATTATATTTTTAGAGAGGGGGGATAATATAATATTCTAGATATTTAAGTATCTAAATATCTAAATCCCGATCTAAGTAATCTAAATCCTGTAAAAATTACTAAAATAATATAAATTAGATATTAAGGTTTCATATTAAGATTACAGGAGGATTAGAATAACTATAATATTTAGCTTATTTATATTTTTCTTCTACTATTTATTCTTCTCGATTTATAATATTCTATTATTTTTCTTTCTTTCTCTTTTTCAGCTTACTTTCTTCGTATCTAACCTATAATAAGATTTATTTCTTTATTCTAAGGCTGTAACATTATAGAATATAGAGTTTTTCTTATTTCGCTAGTTTTCTTTTTTTTTACTAGGCTTCCTCTAATATTACGTTAATTTTCTTTATAGTGTATTCCTTTTAAATATATTAGATAATATCTTGCGTTTTATTTAACGTAATTATATATAACATAGGCGGTTTTAGAGATCCTTTATCTTTTAAAAGGAAGATTATTTTATTTTAATATTTATTTAAGAGACCCGGTTAGATATTTTACAGAGTATTTTCGATTATTATTTTTATTAGTCTGCCGTAATACGTACTCTTAATAGACTATTTATATAATTAGAGTAATTAGAACTATTAGACCGAGGTCTGGAATAATATAGATAATATATTAGATACGTAATACGAGATTATATTAGTAGGGGTACCGTTGCTATAGAACTAATTACTAGTCTTCAGAACCCGTGGTTCTGAAGCCCCTTCTCCCTACAGGCGGGTCATGTGACCCGGATCTGGCCTACTGAGCGAGCCCTACCCGCACTGCGGTCCAGAGGGGCGCAGTGCGGTAGGTGGTCGTAACAAAAGACTAGTAATTAATTCTATAGCGACGGCACCCCTACCAATATAATCCCGTATTACGTATCTAACACGTTGTCCACACTATCCCAGGCCTCGGTCTAACATTTTTTTAGATATTCTCTGCCCTAGAAGCTCTTTTTATTTAATTAATTAGTACTTTCTTATTTAACGATCGTTTTTTTTTTTTTTTATCTCTGTCTATAGGTTATTTTTATTTATATTAGTACTCCCTGTTCTGATGCTCGGGTTTACTATAGTAGAAATACGTGTTATTCTTATAATAATACGCGTTTTATTTAGAAGTACCGCGTCTGGACGTTTATAGCTGCTAGGTGTAAATAATGTTAAGATTTATTAGATTATTAGATATGTTATCGTTTCTGATTCGGCCTGCGACGGTTTGTTCTTATTTATATATAGTAAATAATTAGATAATTAAATTAAAGATAATGAATTAGTTTCTTTCTTAAATTTATATAATTTATAGATTCTTCTTCGCTCCTGTCACGAATTTATAGATAAAATATAATTAGGAATATCTTCCGAGACGTGTAACGCTGTATTAGTAAGTATATTAATATATATTTATATACTTTATTAGCCCTGTGTATACTTGTTATACGTATTTTAATATTTTAATTTATTAAAATACTTCCTGAATTACTTACAAATTTATTATTTAAAAGTAATAAAAGTTATAATTAATTATATTATTCTCGCCGCGTCGGAGACTTTATATATCTTTTATTTTTTATAAGCTACGTTAATTAATTTCTTTTTAGTAATAATTATCTTTTTAATATCTCTAACTTCTTTTAGGGCTAGTAACTACTTATTTTTAAAATATTAGTTTATTTATCAGAGCTATTTTTCTACTATCTTATTTTTAAATTAGTTATTATACTTTACAATAAGTTCTAGATCTAAAATCTTACGATACGGCTTAGTATTATTAATTATTTATTACGGTGATTTGGGTAGTCTAACTATCTTTTATTATATAATTTATTAAAATATAGTAATAGTATATTTAATCTATTTTTATATAAGACGGCAGAGGTTTATAATAAGCTTTTAAATTTTATTATTCCCTATTAGTTTATTTATTTAATTAAAGATATTATTAAGTTCCTGGTCAGATATCTTATTATATAAAAATAGAAAATTAATTATTAGAATCGAGCGAGATAATATGTTTTAAAAAAAAGATTTTATTAATAGGATTCTTATCTTTATCTATTAGATTTAGCTATTCTATTTTACCAACCCTCGTTTAAAGAAGAGACTGACTATATAAAGACTTTATATATTATAAACTTTAATTTTTAATATATATATAATGTCATGATGGATCGTAATGAAGAAGCTTGAAGATTATGAAGTAGTTGTTATCTCTTACTACCTGAGGAATTCCATTCCCAGCAAAGCGGGATGTACAGGAGAACACAACTACCATAAACGCAGAGACTGGAAATACAGTGCAACATATAAGGTCTCCTGATAGCTGTAGAAAGTTATTAAATTTTAAATATATTACTAGATATTACTATAGACGGTAGGTATCCTATTACTAAAGAACGGGAGTCCGTCCGTTCTAGAGCAAGATATACTATTCTTTTTTATCTATAAGTAGTATTCACTAAATATAAGTAGTAGCCCTAGGGCTGTTTTTACTAAACTAGGTAGGATTTATTAGGGTAGCGTACGCGGTGTCCTGGCCCTTATATATTCTATAGGTGCCTAGGACAGGTAATCCGGCAGCGTAGTAGCGGCGCTATAACTTGTAGCGTCAAGCTACAGTAGGTAGCCACCTTGTAGCAGGTCCTGCAATGACATAGTTTATATCTATAAGATAATAACCGGGAGATAATCCTCTAGACTATTTAAATTATTATATATTATTAATAGATTAAACCCGTAAGAATTAGAAGTAATTCTATATTAATCTTTTCTTTAAAATTCTAGATTCTAGCTTATAAAAGGATCTAAAACGGGCTTCTAAACTCTATATAGACGAGAGGCCTATTAATCTAATAAAAACCAGAATATTAGTATAGCGTTATGTACGTCTCGCTAAGTAGCGTTATAAAATCTAAAATTAGTAATAAAGAATCTTATTATTTAAAAGACGTCCTCTCCGAGGAAGATAATAAGAAGGTAAATATCCTTTTTTAGTATAAAAACCTATAAGAGGACCGCCAGCGAAGTATAAATAATTTAAATAAGATTACGAACCGAGTAAGAAGTAGATAGTACTATTAAGACTATTAATTAAAAAGAGAAATTAACTAGCTAAATAGAATCGCTACTTTATTTATAAATATTATAAAAAAAACTAGTAGAGTAGATAGAAGCTTGTAAAAATAATCTCGCGAGATAAAAATATAATATTAATAAAAATATATCCGCGAGTAATTATAAAGTTAATTATAATAAATTTTATAAATAGAATATTCTAAATAAAGTAAATTCTTTATAAGATTTATTTATAAAATACTATAAAAAAGACTTACAGAGTAGCTAGAAATTTATAAAACTATTAAATAATTTATTTTATAAAAAGAAGATCTAAATAAAAGAATTAAAAACTTGCGGATTTATCTTATATGGAAGAAAATCCCGTGAGAGATAAATTACTAATTTTTAATTATTTTATAAAATAGAGATCTCGCGAGGATTAATAGTATTAATTAAATTAATTTTATAAAATATCTTAGGAACTAAGGCTTTCGAAGAAAAAAGATAGTTATAAAAATCTAATATAGATCTTTTTAAGAATATTTAGTAATATAGAAGCTTAGTTATTATATATAATAAGAATATAGCCTTATGGGATTCCCCTGAATCCCAGTAATAATACTTTAAGTAGAATACATCCTATAATTACCTCTTAGTCATATGCTTTCACGCTGTCTCACCCCTTAAGGCACCAAGGTATTCAACCTTATAATATACTATTATACTACCTCGTCGTGAGAGGCGAGATAGGGTATTTTAAAATCCTTATTAGTATTTAAATATACGTGGTAAGATATATCTATAAATTTTATTACTTACTTATCTAAAAGCTAGGGCTACGACGCCATACTTATAGTTATAGACTAACTAATTAAAATAAAATACCTAATCCTGTGTAATATGACAGCTAATATTTAAAACATGGCAATAATATATATTTAATATATCTAGAAATTACACGGCCTACCCCGAATTATTTTATTAGATAAAGACTCCTAATTCGTTACCGAATTCTGAAAATATCTAATTAAACGCTTTAATATAATAAATAAGCTATTAACTATATATTACCCTAAGACTGACAGCCAGACTAAGCGTGTAAACGTTATAATAAAGTAATATCTACGAGTCTACGTGAACTATCTATAAAATAATTAGAATATCTGGCTTTCGCTAGCTAAGTTTATATTAAATAGTATATATTTAGATACTATTAAGACTATCCTATTCTTTATAAATTATAGTTTTCACCTCTATATAGGCTTTAAATTAACGCCTATAGAAGACCGCTATATATAGAATGAACCCGCTATCCGAGATACTGAATAGTTTACTATTATAATATAAATTATTACTAAATTCGCTCGCGCGGAAATAGTAATTACTTAAATCTAATATACTAAATAGATAGACCGGAAACGCCGCTTTATTAGAAAATTTAGAAAGAATTAACTAATATAATTAGACGTCTAATATATTAAGATCCTATATCTTAGTAAGAAGCTCGACTAAAATACGGTAAGTTTATACTAAATTAAAAAAATTATTAACCTGTATATTTATTATCTAGAGCTATTATCTAGTATGAAGATCTATTCTATATTTAATATTAATTTATTTATACCTGCTAGCTAGAATCTTTTATTAAATTAAATTTAATCTTTCCTATCACACGTAGAAGGCGAAGGATTTAAAGAATAAAAAGTAAAAAATATTTTTAACTTCTTTTAGAACCGCTGAGGGCGCGGCCGTTTTTATTTAATATATATTATAAAATAAATAAAATATCTAGATCTAACCGCAGAACCTATAAAGTATCTAGAATATATAGAATAGATTGTCTATAACTATTATTATAGATATCTAGATAAATCTAGCTCTCGTTAGCTTTAACGGAGCTCAGCAATAGAAGGGGAATGTACTATTATAATGCGAATCTAAGAATAATTATTATATCTACTAATATGATTACATGACCGTATTATCTTCTATTTTTTTATTATCTTAAAATCCTATTATAGCTCTTTAAGCTACGTCTTATTTATTAGTCTGTATATAGCTTGACCCTGTAGTAATCGAGTACCTGATATTTAGTAACCTGCCTGCCTGCCTGCCCACTTGCCATCAGCTCTACCACCCCCGCCAGCCCGCACCTTGACAATTCTAGACTTGCTATTCAACTTTATATTTTATTAAAATTATTACTTTAATATTCTTACTTACTAATTTAAGAATCTTTTATAAAAGCTATAAGATTTAGATACTCACTCTAACTCTAATATCTTCTTTTCTTAAGACCCGAATATTTATTTTAAATATTTATTATATACTCCCTAGAAGGACAGTGTTACTCATATAAATATTAGTATAATAGAATACTAATATTTACTATTATATTTATTACCGGTATCCAATCTAAAGGATAATACTAAGCAACTATACTCGTATAATATAACTTCTTCTCTACCCGTTAAGCGTTACTAAGTAAGGATATATTTAGATAAGTAATATCGCTCTAATATGTGCCTTCTTAACGGTTTATTTAGTAGATATATTATAAGTATAGTTAAGTAAATCTACGATATTAGATATACTTATATATATTATATTACATCTATTCGCTACTTGGTTTATATTTATTTTTATTATAATAAACTATTACTAGTTAAGGCCGGTAAACCTTATAGTTTGTTATAGTAACTAAACAGTTTTTTAAGTCCAGTCGTGAACCAATTTTATAATAAATACTATCGTTAAAAATATTATTAAGATATAACTCATCCTAAACATATACTACTAAATATATTAGATTATTACCTTTAATAAATTTAGTAAATATATTAATATAAATTATTTCGGAAATAGTCTAAACTATATATAATACCGCCTTATAGAAACTTTTAATACTATTAAATTTTATATTAAAGACGGCTATTCGCTAATTAATAAGTTAAAAGAAGATATATTAGTTATAAATATTATATAGAGAGAGGAATTCTACCGTTATATAGTATAAATATAAATAAATATCTTATAACTTTATTCCTATTCTAACCATCCACAGAGAGGGAGTAATCTAGTAATATACTAAGTTTAGCTATATTAAGAGACTTTCTACAGATAGAATTTTATTAGATAACTTATTATAAAAGCTATAGAAACGCCAGTCTAACTATCTAATTATACTTAGAATAAGACGCTTATAGATTAAAATTAATACTAAGTAAGGGTCTTTATATAAAGAAGAGAATAATCGGGAGATCCGGTCTATTAATATTATATATTATTAAATTAAATATTAGAAAGCTCAAGAGTAGGAAAATAAGATTTAATTAAATAAGAATAATTTATACGAAGTGTGCTGGGAAATAATATATTTAGGAAGTTAGTTAATTAGCTTGTTATTTACGCTCGCTATTTATAAAAATAGTATTTAATTACTTATTATATACTACTATTCTAATAATATATTATTCAAGGTCTGAGGTTTTTAACATGGAAGTTGTTGAAAATGTAGAAGCTGTAAATATTAGAAGATAAAGCGATACCTTATAGAAATAGATGCCCTAATAGTAGCGGTCGGTAGAATAAAATAAAGAGAATATGAATAGTTCTATTAGAGGATAGGAGGGTAGAAAAAAAAGTAGAAAGAGCTGAAGATCCAGTACAAACTAACGTTGCGGGGAATCCGTAGGTGAGAAACGGGCGCAGCCGTAATTTCCGATGCAGCAAAAAGGTGAACGGTGCTAGTATCTTCGGAGTAGATAAGACTAGGGGTTGTAATCGCGTGGGTGTAGAATGTGGGGGGTAGAGAAAGAAGGAAGGAGGAATTGGGAGAAAGAGGGTTAGAATAGCAAGGACGGGCTTTTATATACTCGCCAGAGTAGCGGATGGTGATAATAATTATAGGTCCGCCGATTACGTCGGAAATTTGTATAATACACAAGGGGAGAGAACTGTGTGGGGAAGCCATTATAGTAGCCTCTCGTGATTTGTTCTCCGATATAGGACTTCAATGTACAAGCGGGTGTAGACGTATGGCATGGCGATGAGAGAGAAATATACGAAAGGGTTTTGGTTTGAATGGCCTTTTCAAAACTTGGGCATCTCAGCAAGCATTATATACTTGATCTCTACCAGAGCCACCCCCCTAAAAGCTACCTCTAAAGGCCTATTTTCTGGTCTTTCTGATTTATTTACATTCGAAATGAGCTGGTAGGCGTGCAATAGTTTTCATGGTCGCACACCATATATGCCTGAGATCTAAGTCTAGACCGCGATTCATGCTACACTAGGCTAATATTCTAACTTAATAAGCTTTATATCTTCGTGAAGGTATCCTCTCACTATTTACTAAAGTTAGTCTCGAATCTTAGCTATTATAGAGACTATCTGAGCTTTATATATAATATATAAAACTAGAAAAAGTACCCTATCTATTATTAGTAGCCTATCTTAGTCGTTCTAGATATTAGATAGTTTTTTAATTTCTTTACCGGATACTTTAAATGTTATAATATATTAATATTCTAGTACTTTTTAATAGAGACACGCTCGCTCGTACTAGCTAAAGAATACTTTCTTTTATTTAAGGCCACTCCTTACATACATGGAGATATGGAGTATTAAAAGAGATAAAAATTTTTTAAAATCTTTTAATAAATAAATATAACCTACATGCAAGATATTATTATCTAAAAGATTATTTAATAGATGTCGTGCCGCAGCTAGTTTATTAATTAATTCTATTTACTAGACTAAATATAACCGGCGAACCTACAAGATATATATATTATATCTATAAATTAGTCTTTTTAGATAGGAAATAGCTGTCGCGATACTAAAACTACTAGCTACTACTAGAATACTTTTATACTAGCTAGTATATATAATCGGTCCGTGAGGACCGGTAAAGAGGATTAAAAAAGAAAATATATTATTTATTACCCCGTCGGTATAGTAAAGGAGGTCTATAGAAAAGCTGCGGCGTGGTTAGATAAGAAGTTTTATTATTTCTTGCCTTTCCTTAGTCCAGGAGGTAACTGTGAAAGGATATGTTTGTGCCCATGACCATAGGCTAATGGATGGAACCCAGAGGTTATCGGAGATTTGGCCGCTGCTAGTGTTGACCTTCCGCGATGACCGGACATTCTACCCCTTAATTTCTCAGACGAAAATATTAAGAAATAATAATCTAAATTACAACACGTATAAGTATCGTTACCGTTTATCAATCAGTCAGGTATAACATGGCTCTAGAAGCAACGTGAAAGGGAAGAAAATGAACAGAATATTTCAAATAACTAATAATCGCAACAGATATTGGGTAAAAGCTGCAAACGAAAACACATAAAATTGTGCCAAGTAAAACGTCGCCTCTGCATTTGCAAGAAGATACAGGGAAACCAACATGGGAAAAACCTGTATCGAGGCAATAAACGAAGTACCTGCCTTAGAATAATTGGATACTTATGTACAGGTGATATTAGGGATATTATCTCACTAAAGATATTTAGCAAGTTGAGTTATAGTCATCACACGAGATAAATAGGAAAGAGACACTTACTCCTATCCATTTTTATCATTGTCAACGGGTTCAATCATAATCAATAATCAAAGGGAAAAAACACTCATAACCTATCGATTCCTATCACTATTAGTAGGTTTAATTATTATTAATAATCACAAGAAAGAGATACTCACAAGCTATCTCTTCCCGTCACTATCAGCGGGTTTAATCATCACATGGGATGAACAGGAAAAAGACACTTACAGGATATTCTATCCGTTTCCATTGCTATTAGCGGATTCAATCATCACACAGGATAAACAGGAACGAGGTACTCACTTCCTATCCATTTTTATTATTGTTAACAGGTTCAATTATTAATAATAATAATAGAGAAGAGATACTCACAATCTATCCATTTTTATTATTATCAGCGGGCTTAATTATCATTAATAGTTATAAGGAAGAGATACTCACAATCTATCCATTCCCTTATTATCAGCAGATGGGATAATCATTAATAGTCACAGGGAAGAGATACTTACTTCCTATCCATTCCCATCACTATCAGCGGGTTTAATCATCATATAGGATAAATAGAAAAAAGACACTTACTGCCTATCCATTTTTATTATTATTGACAGGTTCAATCATCAGCATAATAATAGAGAAGAGACACTTACTCGCTATCCACTCCCATCACTATTAGTAGGTTTAATTACAATCAATCATCACAGGGAAGAGATACTCACAAGCTATCCATATTTATTATTATCAGTGGATTCAATTATCATCAATAATCATAGAAAAGAAATACTCACATACTATCCATATTTATTATTATCAGCGGGTTCGTTAATAATTACAGAGAAGAGACACTCACAGACTATCCGTTCCCTTATTATCAGCGGGTTTAATTATAATTAATAATCACAGGGAAGAGATACTCACAAACTATGCATATTTATTATTATCAGCGGGTTTAATCATTATATAGGATAAACAGGAAAGAGGCACTTACTCCCTATCCATTCCCATCATTATCAGCGGGTTCAATCATTATTAATAATCACAGGGAAGAGACACTTACTTGCTGTCCATCATTGTCAGCCAGCCTATTAAAATCTTTCAGCCTTCAGGATTCATCGCTTATCTAACCTGTCGTTTATCGAGTTTACTTAACTGGGCTTCACCAGTAATCGGGCGTGCCATTGCAAGGGCAGAGGCCAGGGCCAACAAGTATACCGCTCGCATTTCAGCAGATGATTGTTATCCAAAACGTGGTTGTATAGGTACAATGGAAGGGAACTATGTAAAAAGTAATTGAAACTATTGTATGAGAGAGTGATTTGGGAATAAGAGGAAATGCTTTGAGCTCTATATAAAGTTGGTGCTTTAGTGGAAAGGAATACTTTCCTTAATATTTTAAACAAGTCATTAGACCAATCTGTCTCTATTAGTAGAAAATTCATAATACAGTTGCTGAAGAGTGCTAAACTATTGTCAATTATTGGATGATCATGCAATATACAATGCATTATTGTGACTATTAAATACATGTGATAACATTGAGCGGTGAGGGCGGAAGTCCAAGAACCGAAAGCAGAACAACAGCTCCTGAACGCATAATGAGGAACTGCGGGAAGAGATACAAGCCCTCCGGGCAGAACTGGAGGCACAACCGCTGAACACTCCCCTAAGCAAATCTTGCGCGGCAGTAGCCGTTGGCAACCCTCTCCCAGACGCCAACAGAACTATCCCGCGCCCTAGAAAATAACCCAACTGCTTCCGAATTAGCACCGCACCCATTCTTGATCAAGACGTCGATAACAACAGATTTTCGAGAGCTTTACCCACAGAGGCAGCGAATACGTCGGATATTTCTACACTACAGCAGGGGAGAGAACTGTGTGTGGGAAGCCATTATAGTAGCCTCTCGTGATTTGTGCTCTAATATACCTAAATAAAATCTTAACTTCTTTCCTAATATTAATTTAAGAATAATTTTACTATAATTAATTAAAAAAGCCCCCGATTCTTTCTTAACTCTATTAGGAATTCCTCTTCCTTTAGTAACCATAGCTTCCTGTTTCTAGGATTCTTATAGCGCGCTAAATAATTATTCTAAGTTTTAACATTAATCCTCGGATTCTATACCTAACAGTGGACTAACTGTATATTTTTTATATTTATTATATATAATTTCGATAAGATATAGAGAGTATATTTAGTATATAATAACTTATTAGAGACCGACCGGGTTTAGATATAAGATAATAGATAATTAATAATATCTAGAAGAAATATTATGAAATATACGTGCCGCTAGCTATATAGTTAAATATAAATAATACCGCGGCTAAAAATCTCCTATATCTTACTAGGACTAGTAAAAGAGGTTATTTTAATCTTCTTTATTATTTTTATAGAGTTTTAACTCGTTAAAAATATAATTACGTGTAAAAATAATCTTTTTCTAATTAGAATCTAAATTTTCTATATATTTCGGGATTTATATCTAACTAGATAACCAATTAGCGCTCTAGATTTCAGCTTGCTAAGCCTCGAAATATTAATAATCTATATATAGGCTTAATAACTATACCGCTTTAGATTAGATAGGTCTAATTTAGACTTTATAAACGAGGGTAAAGTCTTTAGATATTAAAATATGGTTTTATATGGGGTTGATTATTAATTTACTTAAATAAGGATTGAATTTAATATATATATTACGGCCTTTAGACCTTCCGGCTATAGGAAAAACAGTAATCCTAATTTTATAAATAGAATTCGGATTATCCGGGAAATTAATGCTCCGAATCTTTCCCTATATAGATTTTATTCTGGTTACCCAATCGGGCTAGTATTGTATATAATCCTTTCTAATAATACATATTTATCGAATTTAGATAAATTTTAATCCCTATTTAAATAAAATCACTTTAGAGTCACATGATATTAACGCTTAATTAAATTAATTATATTAATAAGCGATTCAGTTATCTGATCTTTAGTTAATATAGTAATTAAGCTTTCTTAATTAATAAAAAGTTTTTCTCGCAGTCCGTGCACTAATAATAAGAGTTAATATTATATTACCGAAGACCTGTCCCATTTATAAATAATCTATTATAATTATTATAATAGCAACCACGATTTTGCGAAGTTCTCCTCGGATATAAATTTAATTATATATTAACTATTAGCTTCCACACGATATATTAGATAATTTATTTATTATTAATAAGATACTCGTTTAGGTTTCGCGACTATTTTAAATAGAGATAAATAAGTCTATTATAGTTCTTATTCTAGCTAAAGTATCTTTTCTATTATTAAAACCGAGAAATTATATTAAAACGTGATAAATATTTTTAAGATATTATAAAATAGCTACTGGTGTTGAAGAGCGGATAAATATTAAATAGCAGATTTTAATAAAATATCGCGTAATTCTGAGTAGGAAGGGCTGTCTAATCCGTAAATATATTAAACTATATTAATAAATTCCGGATATTTCTAATTTAATTAAAGATGGGATTATAATTTTTATTTAGATAACTTTATTAATTTCTTAATTTAATACTTATTAGCGATGGCGTAAATCACTATATTTATTTATATTTTACTTTGTTTAGTAATAAAGTTATTAATTATAATTATACTAGTTTTATTTATATTATTTATAGTTACTGTCTCGCTTGGCTCTGCTAATTTCTTTTACGTAGGAATATCTTAAGCTAGTTCCGTGATAGACTATTATTTATAAGTATCGTTATAGGCGATATAATAAAGATAATTAAATATCTTTATAATAATAAATAGATTATCTTTAAGAGTAATCTCTCTTAATTTGGTTTCCTGTAATTTATAAGATAAATTCCTAATACAAGCTGTTTTCTTGTATCTAGAACTAGCCACTTATTACCTTTTTAAAGAAACTCGACCATGTGATATCCTGACCTCTGACCTCACTATATGTAGCGATATTTGCATGGTTTGCACTGTTTGATTTGTTTATCCCATAATAGGTTTGTTTATATACTACCTAATATAGTAACCCATTTCTCTTTCTTTCTTCTTCTTCTTCTTTAACCTAGTGTCCTCGTATTTAGCTTATAATATTGATTTATTTCTTTATTCTTGAAGCTGTCACATTACACTAGGTTTAACCAAACTCTCTCTTCTAGCACTTGATCGATACAGACACACTAACCCAGTTAGACTGTCTTCGACTAGGAGCTAAACCCCTACGTGTATAGCGGTGATAACAGCTATAGAACTAATTAATTACTAATATTAAAACGACTAAACTGACTACGATTCTGACTAAATTATAAATAAATAATTATAGCGCGCCTAGATTATATTAAATTTAATTCTCTTCGTTATCTAACTACTCTTTTAAATAGAAATAAGATAAAAGATAAATTAATCTCGAAGAACGAATTTCTTTAATATTATAAATATAACTATAACCGTCTCTATAAATAATAAATAATCTTCTAAATAAGGCCTAGGAACGAATTAACTAACTTAAAACCCGAGCTAATAAATATAAACTTGTATCCGAAGAATAAGAAGCTCGTATAGCTTTATTAAAAGAAGAATTAACTAAGAAAACTAATAAAACTAAAGTAGAGATTAATTATCTAGTAATTAAAATATCCGAACTACGAACTCATATCTATAATTCTATTAAAGATTCTACTTTTATAAAATTAATTAAGCTTTCTAATCGTCCATGCCTGTTAGATAAAAAAGAACCACGCTTTAATAACTAGATTATTCTAATAAATATAAAGTTACGAGCTAATCAGGACCACTATACCACCCTCGAACTATATATAACTTATATCTAAAGTCGAACTCAAAAAAAGATCTTATAGTACATAGTCTCGAGATAGTAAATTAGAGGAAATAGATATAAAGATAAAAATAAAATATTAAAATATCTCCGGACTATCTATTATAACCTAAATTAAGTTATTATCGCGAAGAACAAATTCAGAAATCTATAAATAAAAAAGAATAATAAATTCTATAAATTCCTGTCTGAATTTATTTACGTTATATCTAAAATAGATATTTATAATAAAAATATAAAGAATAAACTCTATCAGAAACTTCCCCGTAAACTATAAAAAATAACCGTTATAAAATATAATAAGAATATCTATTTATTTAATAGATTTTCGGAATACTACTTTATTATAGCTAATAATCTAGAAATTATGGATCAAGGATACCTCAGGAACCGCTTTAATGCAGGGAACCAGTCTCTAGTAGGTAAAGAAATTCCGAAACCGGCTAAAGCTCAGGAATAGCCTTAAGAACTACGTTAAATAAACGCTGATTAACGTAATTAACTAATAAGAGAAAGAAAATACTTTAACTATTTTAAACGAGGACATCAATCCGCTAACTATCCCGATAAAGCTCCTACTTCTTTAAGAATCCTCGATCCGTAGAAAAGAGATATAGAGATCTTTAATTAGAGAAAAAGGAATATCTAGAAAAAGTCTCTATTCTAGGTAAAGTTTATATTAAATAGTACGCTAAGTTTAATTTTTAGAAGCTATTTAGAAAGTCTAATAATTATTTCACAATCCAGACTTAGGTAGTAAAGAATGGAATATTATTTAGTATAAAAACACTGATTAATACTAGAATAAATAGTCCCTATTTTATAAATACTTCTATGGCTAATCTTCTTGCGAATTATTTTTAGATATAACTAATAATCTCTGGAATATTATTATAGGTAAATAAAATAAATTAATAATAATATCTAGTAATATTTTTCTTAAAGATAATAACACCCATAGAGATGAAGTACGGAATCTATAATAAAGAGATACTAGTTATTATTAGATTCTTAGAGGAATAGAGGGCTAAACTAGAAGAATTATAAAGATTAGAGTATTTTAATATCTTTATAGATTATTAAATCTTTAAAGACTTTATAATCACGAAAAGATTAAACACTTAGTAGACTAGATAAATAGAGTTCTTATCCCGTTTCTACTTTTTAATTAGATATCAGCCTAAAAAATAAAATATACTAGTAAACGCCCTGACTAGACAGGATAGATTTATAAATAAAAAATACCGGACCTAGACCCTCCTTCCTAAGGACTATCTCGAGAAAGATGTCTTTCTAACTAAGCTTATATTACTAGATCCGGAACTAGAGTTAATTAACTGTCTTTTATAAGCGAACCGTCACTCACAGGAACTTATAACATACTGTAATAAAATAGCACCGGAGAATCCGGACTAGAAACTACTTAACGGAAAACTCTTCTTTTAAAAATAACTAGTAGTATTAGATAAAGGAGATCTTCAAGCCCGTCTACTAGATAACACCGATAATCTTCTACGACTTATTTAGATAAAGGAAAGACTAAATAGCTAGTTAAAAATTAATATTAGTGGCCGTCATGGAGTAAAAATATAGATAGATATATTAATAACTACTTAATATACACACGAAACTATATCTAGAAAGATCTATCCTCTAGTCTCCTTTAATCTCTACCTATCCCGGATTAACTATAATAATATATAGAAATAGACTTCCGTTCCCTTCCCCCAGCGAAGAATAGTGGATATAATAATATATTTATAATAGTGGACTAATTTAGTAAATATATAGTATTAATAACCTACTTTAAGACTATCATAGTAAAGAGTATAACGAAACTCTTCCTATAATAAGTATATCCTTAGACTAATCTACCCGATAATATTATTTTAAATAAAGAAAAACAGTTTATCTCTAAATTCTAGATAGAATTCTATATAATCTAAGAAATAAAACTAAAATTATCCTCCAGATATTATTTTCAGACGAATAAAAGCACAGAGATAGTTAATTAATATATAACTTAGCGCTTACGTCTTTTTATAAATTACTACTAGAATAATTAATTAGAGTTATTATCTATAATAGATTTTATAGCAGCGGCACTGCTACATAAATTAACTAATATATTCCCGTTTTTTATAGAAAGAGGATTTAAATCCTATATATCTTTTAATTAGTAAAAAGCCTCAGAACCCCGAGAGTTAAAAATAAAAGATTAATAGATATAGACTATGACCTACTAATTAGAAGAGATATAAAGTTACATAAAGGACTATATAGGTGATATTTAATAATATTAGTAGATCTAGATAAATCACTATTATAAAGAAATTAATTTTATCCTAGAAGACATGGTTATGGTAATAATAAAGAACTAATAGTTAAAATACCCTAGCCGAAAGCTTAGCTAATAAGTAATAGGACTATTTAAGATTCTAGAGAAAAGGGATTATTCCTATCTACTTAATCTACTAGAATTAATACGCGTCTATCCTATCTTTACACCTAAGAAGCTTCGGCATGCGAATAAAATAAAACTATTATAAAAATAAGTTCAGGATTTACAGGAACCGGTTAAGGTTAATAATTAAAAAAAATAGAAGATTAAATAGATTTTTATTTATTATCTACACTATCGAAAGCTTCAGTACCGAATTAAATAGACTAGTTATAATAATATAATACCTAGTATTCTACTTAGAATTTTAAGAATTGGCCGGCCCTAATTCGCGATTTCTATATATAATATCCTAATTTCCCCGGGCTCCTGTCTTATCTTAATCTATAACTGAAGAGCGCTGAGAATAATAAATTCTTATTTAATTATCTTAATAATAATAAATCTCGGTAGTATAGTAGTTAAGAGTAACTGCGCTCTAGAAGGGGCGGAATAATATAATATCCTAATCTCTAATCTTACTATATATAGCGATATTTATATGATTTATACTGTTTGATTTATTTATCCTATAATAGGTTTATTTACATACTGTCTAATACAGTAATCTATTTCTCTTTCTTTCTTCTTCTTCTTCTTCTTCAACCTAGTGTCCTCGTATTTAGCTTATAATATCGATTTATTTCTTTATTCTTGAAGCTGTCACAGACTATAGATGGATAATATAATTATATATTTTAAAGATAGAGAACTCACAAAGAACTATAAGATCTGAATACACACTATCTTTTTAAATACTTTATTATATTAATTATTATTTAAAATATTAACAAGTATCTAGGCTTACTCTAATAAAAGAATCTATAGAGATTTAAAATCATTAGCTATCTTAAGTTAATATTTAATAGTATTAATTTTAAAATTAGAGAATATACGAGATTTTTAAACTAGTATTTAATATATATAAAGCTGCCCGATAAACTATAATTACTTTTAAAAGTAGGTCTAGATTATCTTATATCCTCCTACCTCTATATTACTAATTATTATAATTTAGCAGAACTGAAATATAAAAATGGTATCTTTATTTATATATATAGCATTCTTTGAAACTTAATCTTTAGTTATAATAAGATAAAATACTCTAGATATTAAATCGCTCGAGTAGAATGTTAAATATCTTTTATAAATAATAGATAATTTAAAGTTCTAATTACTTCGGATTAAGAAAGATATTCTAGGAAAGAAGTTATCTCAGATATATTAGATCTCGTATATATATTAATATAGGCTAGTATTATATTTAAAGAAATAGAATAGCTAGTATTTTTAATCTAAAATAATATTTATTTATTAAGCGCCTCGAGTATATTCTCTAATATAATTAAATACACGATATAAAACCTATTAAAAAGATAATTCTTCCTATTATAAGATAATATTAGACCATAGTTTCGCCCAGCCTGGAATTATATATAGACTTTATACTAGATAGAATAGATAAAATTAGACTGAAAGGACCAGTATATAAATTAATTATATATATATCTCTAATAATATTCTCCTATATATTCTTTATAATTAAGATATATTATATCTTTAGAGCTCTTCTCACGGCAGATATTATATTTTATATTTAAAATTTTATAGCCTTTACGGAAAGAGCGGAATATAATAATACTAATATATCTAATAATGATTTAAATAACCGCTACTGCTCTCCGGATAGATAATATATAAAATAAGATCTAATTTTATTAAATTATATTAGTAGTAACCTCCTGGACTTATTAGAAGATTATTATAAAATATATAAATTCTTTAAATACTTTATTCTCTTTTCTTATTACCTAATAATATTCGCTGCGAGTATAGAATTAGTAGAATAAATATAAATACTCGGGGGCTAGACTTTATATTAGTTCTACTAATAAACCTAGATAAATATACTATCGCCCTAGTATTAAAGCTATCTATATTTAATACCGTTTTTTATATAGAAACAGCTTGGCAATAGCCTGTAACTTAGAAGTAAGAGATTTATTAATAAAACTTAAAGCGATAATTTTAAGTTTATATAAAATCTTAGTACAGGATTCTTTAGATACTCTATTTCAATAAAAAATCCTATTTTTAGTAGTTCTAATACAGGTATAATATCTATTAAAATCTTTTATTTCTAAGATCGCTAATAGATCTTATAGCTGACTAAATACTTTAATAGATACTAATATTATAAATATAAAGTTAGTTTAAATTAAATTAGATTAGATAAAGACTTTGAATAGAATAAGAAGAAAGGTATAAAAATAGAATAAAATTCTATTTTTAAATACTTAAATTCTTTATTTTATATATATTAGCCTATAATAATCTCCCGGATGAATTTTAGCAGTGTTATATAATTAAATCCTAACCGTGTGCTAATAATAGTGAAAGCTAGAATAAGAGAGGTAATAGATTTCTAGAAAAAGTAAATATATTTCTAAAATTAGTATAAATTATAAAAGATAGACCCAAGCTCTTAGAAATAGGAATAGTACTTCTAAGAATAATCTAGATCTTTCTAATAATATTAATATTTTTAATATCCGATATACCTCTCGCAGAAAGTATAAATATATAAAGAGCTTTATATATCTTATAAGCCTGTTTTCTTTTAAAATTTAAATATAATTTAAGTATTTTATTCTTTTAATCCCCGTATTATCGAATACTTACTAAAAATAATATAATATTAAATATATATCTAATTATATTTATTATATAACTCCGGAAATATACTCATAATAAAGAGAAATAATAATTATATTAGATCTAACTTCTTATTTCTTATCTAAATTACTTCCGTATATAGTAATAGGATTTATTAGAGAGGTAGTCTTCTTTTATATTTATTAATTATATAACTTAGTCCGGACACTTTAAGTAATAAATCTAAATAATACTTTTATAGTACTAGAATAAGTACGAATATAAAATAGATAAACTATTATAAAATTATAAACAGATATTAATAAGGCCGATATTTAAAATAGTATAACTAGTTTAATATATATATATTTAAAAATTATAATAGTTTCTTTACGCTAATAGTTTAAAATCTATAATATATAAAGTATTCTTCGGAAGTCTAGCTTTCTTATTTAAATATTATATAAAGGTGGAGCACGAGTTAAGCTTAAAATAATCTTTATATATCCTAACTATAGGCGGCAAGGGATAATAAATATATTATTTAAATTAGGAATTACTAAAATAGAGAGATTAAGAGTACTAATTTATCTTAATAAAATATAAGTAAAGAGACTATTATACGAGGAGAAAGATTTTAAAATTATGAAAAAAATTATATTTAATATAGCGGAGTTTAGGGAGTAAAATAAATATAAATATAAAATATTATATTTTTTATTCTTTTATTACAGGAGCTTAAATAATAATTAATAATTATATTAAGTATAATAAGAGGTCACGCCTAAAACAGATTAGGTTAAAATAGTAAATAGATAGTAATTAACGCGATAATATAATATTTTTATCTTAGTATTATACCTAAAACAATATTATTATAAGTTATATAAGTCTTTTACTATTTCTACTTATATAACCGTATTACTTATTAGTCTTTTTAGCTGGATAACTTTTAAAAACTAAAACTTAATATTTAAGTCTAATATAAAAAATAGAATTATACTAAATTTTTTTATATTAAAACTTTATTTTATCTAATATTTTACTACCGGTATCTTCCTATCTCTAAAATACTAATAATCGCGTTTAATAATTCTAGAATTAAAGATATAATCTACTCCGTAATGCCTTTAAAGAATCTAAAATTATATTAATACCGGATATACGTGTATTTTATACTAGTAAAAAATTAAGCGTGAATTTCTAATTACTCTTTATTTTTTATAATTATAGCCGTCTTAAGAGTTCTATAACGTAAATACGTTACGTTTAAAGATATAATATTAGCGGGATACGTGTATAAATAGTTAAATAGATTCCTTATTATAAAGAAAAGAATGCGGAATCTAAGGTCTATTATAATCACGTTAGAATTAAGACCTAGAAGGGTTATTAAAGTATTAAAGATAACTAGATATATAATAAGTTATAATTAAAATAGTAAATTTTAATATTATATATAGTAAGTAGTAGAAAAGATTAAAATTATAATAAAAAAAACAGTACAGGATAAAATATAGGATATAAAGACCTAAGGGGAAATTTTAATAGAATAAAATATAGGATTCTAGTAGAACTTTGCGGGTTAGCTGCATAGTTAGAATAAGTAACTATAACTAGAGTATATTTAATATAGGGAGAACCAGACGAGATAATAGCTTTATATATGCCTATTAATCCCTCTTAGTAGTCCTTATCCTTCTAATTCCATAATTTTCTTTATGACATAAGACACTTGAAACAGTTGTCGTTACATACTGGTTAAGGTGCTTATGATTATTTTCCCGTAGCATGCGAGCGTAGTTGGGTGGGTGATCACCAGCGAATCCCGGCTGTTGTATGTTTTTTGCTTTCATTTTTTTTGGCTTCCTTCTAAACCCACCAAGCCCGTCTGTCTTATTCTGTTTCTGTTAGGACGACTACTTCTTGGGTAGGCTTGGCAGCACCGGTTAATTCCGCTATCCCTGGCAACAACAGGGATAAGTAAACAATAGTTTCATCATGTTAACCATGCCTTCCACATAGAAAGAAAAAAGGGGTTTCTTCCTTCGACAAAGGAACGCAGTGATACAAGCTTAGAGAGCAAAAGTTCTTAATGCCTGACTTCTGCCATTCTGCACTTGCCCGTCACCGGCGCTGACGTCAGCCAGCAACCTCGGACCGCCGGCTGACCGCAAGGGATCCGAAGCCAGGGTTGACACGTCAGTAGGCTGGAACCCCGCTCAATGTATTTAGTAATGGAATCCTCGATCGCTTGGGGAGGCAAGCGATTAGTTCTATTCAATCAATACAGCACCCTCGTCCCCTTGTACCTAGTCCCTAGATCTCATAGCGCTCCGCAGTCGTATTGCAGGCGTCCCGGCCCTTTCGGTACTCACTTCCAAGGGAACCAAGTGCCTCACTCAAGAAGTGCAGTGCTGCCCCTTACATTGTCTCGATGATCTGACCCTGGCGTCGTGCTTCTCAAATGGTGGAAATATGAATTGCAGGGATAAAGGCAGGCATTTTGCTTGTTTCGATTGAGTTCTCTCGTCACTATTAATAATTTGGGGCATAGCCTGTTCTCTTGCTCGAATAAGGTCTCGGTGCGGGAGGCTAATCCAGCAACTTCTTCGTCTCGTTCATCGGATTACCCGGCCGGATTTTGAGATAACTATATCTGTTCTCCAGAGTAATATGGCTCCTGCGTAATCTGGGTCGAGCTCTTTAGGGATCTTTCGATCATTGAGTTAGTTCACCGGAACCCAGGGTTGGTTCTCAGGAATAGCCATGGGTTACTCAAGAGCAATGGTGCTCTTCGGATAAGTATCGCCCGTTCCCAGGATCAGTCGGACTGATCACCAGAGGCCTGAACTCTATCCTAGCAGTCATCACAGCTTAGGTGGATCCTAGGATTTGACACACATCGAATGGGAGGGCAGTCTACACCGCATTCATGTTTTTTCTCTTCCCTACGAACCATTTCCGGCTGCCACATTGAGTCAACTTATTTGACCAATTAATTATTTCTAAGACCCCTCTAAGTTGTCAGGGCCGCTACTGACGGCAGCGGGCTTCCCTGATCGTAGTAATGTCAATTGAAGTTTCGTGTGTTTTTTTTGTTTTTTTTTTATCTATTGCCCTGGCAAACTTACTAGTTTGGCCCAAGGCTCACTGGATGCTAACAATAAGGTTAAAGTCATGGATGCAGACACATCCCTTCACCGTCACGTCATGGTTCCGACGGAAGCAGAATACACGAGACTTGCTACTGTAGTACAACCTCGACCGGCGTTTTCTGCGAAATTTCTCAGATACAGCCGCCCGACAACAGAGGGTTCGGTTTCCTTCGCAGAGGCTGCGGCCAGCCATGCAATTTGGAATAGTGGACCGAAGGAATGGGACCCCAGTCGCACGAGTGGTTTTCTTTTTTTTTTTTTTATTTTTTTTTGTATTTTGTATTTTTTATATTTTATATTTTATATTTATGTTATTTTTTTTACAGATTTCGAGTGCGGTGGGCCAAAAGGGCCAAAGGTGGGCCGTAATCTCTTGGCAGTTGACGGCAGGTTTGTTTTCTACCTTTGCAGCACTTTTGACCTCAGTAGACTGAAGGGCTATCTTGTGCTGCAATCAATGGATGCTAGCAGGTGATAAGTGACAGATGCCCAATGGCCATATAGGCAGACGAAGTAGCTTTGCCTGCTGAAGGCTGTGGGTTGACCGTGCGGAAGACCTTAGAAGGAAAGGCCTTTTTCTCGAGCGTGCTGTCTAATCGTGTTGTTGGTATTTAGCGGGTGGCCCGCCGAGGTAGCTGGGACTTCTGGGTAGGCTGAGCCCTCAGGCCTGGGGTATACGGAGTCCCGCTTTACTCGATAACTCTGGATTTTGATTTTAGCCTGGCACCTAGCCTCAGCAGGACTTGCTTTCGGAATAAGAAATAATATTTTTTCCGACCAGGTCCTGGCGAGAATATCTAATGCTATAGCTTTTTTGGTAGATATAGCTGTGACGACCAACTGGCCCTTTAAGCTATAGACTAAAAATAGTAATTCTTTTAATTTCTGTAACCTATGGTCTAGACTTCTCGGGCTCCAATCCTTTCCCTACTGGGGAATCTTGCTTCTTTTCTGACCCCAGATTTGCTCTTAAGAACTACCCATTACCTTTATATAAGGAACCCTCTTTTCCACTTTCAGCGCCATCTCTTTGAGATTAATTTTCCCTCTTTTCTTTTCCTCCCCTACCCCCAGGCTTGTTTCTTCCACTTTTTTTTATTTACTTTTTATTTTATTTTTCTCCCTTCTCATACCAACGCTTATTAAATAACGTCTCACTGTACGCCATCCCATCTGTATTAGATATCTAAGTTATTTTAAATAAAAAGCCCGCGAGTCCATCTAAATACATAGTCCTTCTTTTTATTAGCTAATCCACTTACTTTATTGGTTGTTAATTATAGACTCTCTGGATTTAATATTTAAGGTAATTTAAAGTACCCCTGGCTATAGTCTTTAATTTAGTAGTTATTAATATAGCGATATAGAGAAGAACCTTAGACGAGAGAGAAATTAACTATTATCGCTATAAGGTAAATAATTAAGAGATAAGCGAACATACTTATTCCTGTATTAAATAATATTTATCTACTAATTTCTTTATACACACTACAAAGTTTACAAGATAATTGCGTATTTAGATATTTTAGAGATTGCTAAGCTTCACGATATTATTAAAATAACGAGGTATATTGAAGTGTTATTGCAGAAGGTAGGTATCCTATTGCTGGGGGACGGGAGTCCGTCCGTCCTGGAGCAGGGCGTACTGTCCCCTTTTATCTACAAGTAGTATTCGCTAAATACAAGTGGTAGTGTAAAAGGGGTCAGGCATTCGCCTGACATCCCTTTTCGCCCTGCGCAGCCACACCGGCTTATATATATTAAGCGCCTCTCACGGCAGTGTAGATAGATAATTAATTAAGTTTTTCTCTTCTTATTTTTTCTACTTTAGCAGCTAGGATCTGCCGGGATTCTGTTATTCAGGTATTACACCGGTAATTCACCTATTAAGATCTATTAAGATCTTACCTATTAACTACGCTAGTAGCTAGGATCCGCCGGGATTCTATTATTTAGATATTATACCGGTAATTCACCTGTTAAGATCTACTAAGATCTTACCTATTAACTACACTAGTAGTTAGGATCTACTAAGATCTTATTATTTAGCGTGTTATTATATAATTAATTACGTGATCTATTATATCTTGTATTATTAGATTATCTTTTATTATAGAATTATAGCTATAGATCTTTTTTATATTTTAGTAATTAACGCAGGGGGTAATAATTAAGTATATATTTTAATTAAAAAAGGAAATTATCTTAGCTTAACAGAAAAGGGGGTGGTAGTTATAAGATTATAAAAATTTAAGAATCTAATATATTATATTATATTAATAAAATAGAATACGACGGACTAGAAAAAAAGAATCTAAGAAAATAAAAATATATATAGTCTTTTATAAATAAGAAATAGAATAAGCGAATAAAGGAAGAGTAAGTATTTATAAAAAATATATTAAATTAATTTTATAAAATTATAGTAATTATAATATCCAGAGCGTTTATAATACTAATATTAATATCTAGTATAATTAATATATTAATATTTAATAGTAAGAATATAACCCGGTTTCTTTAATAGTTTAACTAATTATATAAAAATTATAATATTACTAAAATAGAAGAGATCATGAAGAGAATAGTAGAATATTATAATATATAAATAGATAAATAAATAGAAATCCTAGACTTATATTTATAAAACGATTAAAAAGCCTTCTATAAGAAAGTTAAGAAAGAATTTAAAAATAAGAATATAAAATAATAAATATACACTAAATATTTTTTTAAAAATTATAAAAATATAAAATAATAATAGGACGATTAAATCCGCCGGTATATTAGAGAATATATTATTATATTAATATAAGTTAAGAAGAAGAACTAGCTGGACGATCCTATATAGATAGTCTAGTTCCTAGATAGCTTACTAAAAGCACTTAGAGAGAAAGTCTATAAAAAAGTATATATTAATTTAGACGAGCTAGAATTAATTAAATTTAATAAATATATAGAAGAAGCGAAAAAGTTAATTAAAATAAAAAAATAATTATAATAATTATAAAGTCTTAGTCAGAAACTCCCAAGATTTAATAATATAATATAAAAATATAGAGATTTAGAATATTATAAAAAAATAATAATTAAATTAGATAAATACTAGGGGCCACGAGCAAGTAATAATACTAGTATAAATAAAATATAAAATAATATAGAGAAATTAATTAAAGTATTTAAAGCGATAGCTTTACCGATTATAATAATAATTAATTAAAATAACTATTACCAGCGGGGAATAGTTAATATAATAAACACGGAGAAGAAAACGGGAAATAAAAATAATCTAATTACGGCTAATAAGTATTTCTATAATAGTATAGTAAACTGCCGGATTAATAATTATCTAATATTTAAAAATAATATTAATAATAAACTATATTATCGTTAACGCGGACCATTAGGAGGAAGTGTAATTATAATAAAAAAAGAAGAAGAGAAAGATTCTTATATAACTAAAAAAAAAGGGAATTATTAATAACAGTAGTTCGTAATATTTATTAAAAGAGAAAAGCGCTATCGGATGATTTAAATTAATTAAAAAATATTATATTTATAACTAGAGTAAATTTTATCTCGGTTAAAATAATAAATAAAGATCTAGAATTAAGATAGGAAGATAACTATGTAATAGATAATATAGACGAGGAATATAAAGAATATAATATTAATATATTTATAGTTTAATAATAGATAAATAAGAAATATACCGCTGAGAATAAGTTTTCTATAGTTAAAATTTTAAAATATAATAAATATATCCTTCCGGCGATCTCCGGAGATAATTTAAATAATATTATTATAATTAAAATATCTTATATTAATTTAGTACTAGATAAGCGGAAGGATAATAATAATTAAGATCTATATAAAAAACTATCGAAGAAGTTAATATAGGATATTAAGAATTTAACTTATAAAAGAATTATATAGAATAAACTACTAGACTAAAAGATAGAAAATATTATTATTAGAGAGCTAATTAGTCTTATTCTAAAATTATATAAAGTATTTTTTTAAATATATAAATTAGCTAGAAAAAATATATCTTTATTAGAAAATACTACTCGGATTACTATATAGTATATTAGGGATTTAAAAAGTATTCTAGTTAAACGATTATTATTATTATATATAATAAACATACTATAGACAGAAGTCATAATTAATAATCTAGAGGTTTTTATCTTATTAAATACAAGATTAGAACTAAATATTATAAGCTTAGATTTAGTAAATTAATTAAAATTAATTATAAGGACTAGATCACGTATTATTATTATTATAGTTAATAAAGAAAAAAGTCTATGTCTAGGATACGTCGCTAATTTATCTATATAAATAAGAAATATTATTATTTAAACCCTTGTTTTCATTATATAGCAGACTAAATAATAGTTAATATTAGGCTAGTTATTCTAGATACAGGCATAGTATACTATAAAAGTTAAAAGAGATAGAGGAGCGCTTTATATTTTTTATTTTAAAAATAATAGTAGAAAAATTATTATTAAAATTACTAATCCCGATAACAGCGCTCGTTTTAAAAGCGATTTTTAGCTATTAGTAGCAGTCCAGGATTTAAAAGTTATAGCGGACTTCCCTCTAGGTAGTTATTCGTTATAAAAAATAAAGAAGTACCTAGAATAGAGAAGAAAAATATTAAAAAAAATAAAGATTAGATATAATTAATATTTATTTAGATAGCGGAAGAACTTTTATTTAAAGAATTTAGTAATATTTATTAGTTAATTAACGCGTCGGAAAACGCGTTAATAAAAGCTAGAAACGTGTTTTTACACGTTTTTAAAAAAAAAGATATTACTTTAGAAGAGTTAATACTATAGATATCTAGCAGAAGTATTACTAAGTTATAAAATAAAGTAGAAAGAAGAGCGTTAGCTAGAGTATATATTATATATAAATAAAAAGCGCAGAAGGTATAGTTAGTTAATAAGATTATAAATAAAGAAAAGAAACCGAAGGAATTAAATAACTAGAAAAAAATATATTTAAATTAATATTATAAATAATAAGCGCCAGATAAGAAGATAAGATTTAATTAATATTTATATTCTAGAATTACGGAATTTATTAAAAAAAGAAGATTAATATCTAAACGAGTAGAACGGATATTTATTAAGGATTATCTATTAAAAGAAAAAAAGAAGTTATTTCTTAAGATTTTATATAAAAGAGAAAAAGCGCTTAAATAGAGCTTTAAAAATATTAATAGAATTAGATTTAAAGTAGTTCCGCCGTAGCGGATTAGAATTATATTATATAAAATATAATAAATACTAGCGATTAAAGTACCGCGAGTATTATATTAAAAAGTCTACGATATAATTAGAACACGATTAGAGAGAGAAATATTAAAAAGAAATTAAGAACTTTACCGTAATTCCTAGTTCTTAGTTAAAAAGAAGAATAGGGATTACTGATTAATTAATAACGCTTAATATATTAATAAAATAATATACTAAGATATAAATATACTACTAGATAGCGACGAATTTATTAAGAAGTTTATAAATATAATAATAATATTTTTAATTAATTTCTTCTCTGGCTATAATTAAATTAGATTAGTTAAAAAAGATAAGAATATAATAGTAATTTAAATACCGTTAGGACTAATAAGGATAATAATAATTATATAAGATAGAATAAATTTAATAATATAATTCGTGAGAATCGCTAGCAGGATTTTTAAAAATATATTATTAGAAAAAATTTATATATTTCTTAATAATTACGAAATTAAAGATTTAAAATCTTAATATAATAATAAATATATTTTTTTAAAAATCCGCTGTTTCGTGTTCGAGTATCTAATAAATCTAGACTATTATCTTTATTTAATTAAGTTTACTAGTTATATAATTACTACGGAGAAGTCTTAATTTATTATATTTGAATTAAAGATTATAGAGTAAATATATAACTATAATAAAAGATATCCCGAATTAGTAAAAATTAATAAAATTACTTTATAGCCTACTCCTATTATTATTAAAATTATAAAAAAATTTAATAGCCTTACCGCAGGGTTTAAAATATATATTAAAAATTATAGTATAATTATAAAACTATTAACTAGGCTGTTTAGAAAAGAAAAAATATTTAGATAAATAAAGAAATATAAAGATATATTTTAAAAAATAAAAGCTATTATTATAATATACCTATGTACTATACTAATTAACTATATTATATAATTACTAATTATTATTGTTTTGGTTAATACTAGTAAAAAAGATTATAAGAGAGTTATAATATAAAAAAAAGACACTATTCGCCGGGTTATACGCTTTAAATTAGGCGTTTAAAATAAAATAGAGATAAAATATAATATAAAAAAGTAAGAATACCGTGCGGTGTTAAAAATATTAAAAAAATTTAAATACTAGCTATATAGTATCTATTTCGTGCTAGAAGTAGATATTTAAATATTAATAATTTAATTTAATTATTCGGTAACTAAGCTACCAGGAGCTTTTATTATAAGTTAGATTATATAGATCTAATTATTTAATTTTATAATTAAATATATCCTTAGGAAACAGCATAGAATTATAAATATATTATTTAAAAGATTTTAAGTATTTAAAAAAGAATCTTTTTATAAATATAATATCAACGACTGGATTCAGGTGTAAATATTAATACTAAATATTAGAGTTATACTAATTAGTATAATATCTAGAAAGGAATAACTATATTAGATTCTATTATTTAAATATAATAATAAGTACTAGGAGATTACTTAATATCTAATTATTTTATAAAAATTACTAAGTATATCTAAGTCAGAATTTTAAAAACTAAAAAAAAAAGTACTAAAATTTATTATAGAAAATAACTTATTATTTCGTCGAGAAATAATTAATATTTTATTATATAGAGTAATATCTATTACCGAAAAAGTAAGAAAAATTATTAAAAAGATATATAAAATATTTAGATATAAGGAATAAGAATTAATCTATTATTAAATTTTTATTTAATATTAATAGTCTAGCTACTACGAGCAGGTATTCTGAGTAATAAAAATATACAGAATTTATTAATTCCGGGATCCTAATCGCACTAAAGAGATATTATATCTAATATAATAATTAATATTATAGAAAAAAATTAGAATTAATATAATTTATATATTTACTAAAAAAGGATATATTAGAGTAATATTAGTAATAGAAGATATAAGTAGATAAATAAAAGATTATTTTTTTAAAAAACTTACTACTATAGCTGTTATCTAGTTTATTTATAAAAATATTATATATTATTATAGAGTGCCAGAAGGTTTTATAATAAATAAAAAATCTAAAAATTAGACTATAATTTATATTCTAATTTTAAAATACGGGATTTAGAAAGTATATATCTTATTTTATTATTTTAAAGCTAATAGAGTGGCCGAATATAATAACTATATAGTAAAAAATATCTTATCTAAAATAACTAATAGAACTAGTTATAATTAGATAAACTACTAGCAGGCTATATTATTCGTAATTTATATTATTATAAAATAGTTAACTAGAATAATATTATACCGCTTTTTTATAGAATAAGAAGCCGTTCTATCTATTAAAATAAAAATTCTTATTTAGTAGATTCTGTCCTATTGTAAGATCAGAATTATAAAAAAATTATTAACTATATAAGCTAGGTAAATAGAGTATAGAGATAATAATATAGAAAAAGTATTATTATAAATCCGCAGGATACGCGAATAATAGAAGAAATATTTTAATAATAAAATAAATCTTTAAAAGAAGGAGTTAAAAGTAGGATAGATAATTCTACTATATAATATAAAATATTAGTATGATATAATAACGGAGAATAAGATAGGCCTTTAATAATTAGAACTATATAGAATCCGAGAATACTACTATAATACTAGTTTATATAAGATTAAAGAGCTTAATAGAACCCCGTTTTAAAGAACTATTAATAAAAATTATTTAAAATTTTTTTATTAATCTATTACACTCGAGGAACCTCTACTAGAAGTAACTATTATAAAAGAAGATCTAGATAAAATAAATAAAAAAAAGAAAGAAGAAAAAAATAATATTAACTAAATTCTATTAGAATAAAATTTCGCTATAATTATAGATTAGTCTTTATATATTAAAATAAGAAATAAGAAAGTCTTTAGTATACTAATTTTTTTTTTAATTAAATATTTTAATTTCCTTTTCCGGACTAAACACGCGTTTTAAAAATTTACTTTAAAAACATATTTTCATACCGATACGATTCTTTATTAATTTTTTATTTATTAAACTATTATTTTATTAATTTTTAATTCTTAAAAATACTAAAACTTATCTAGAATATCTGATATATACCTATCTTAATAATAAAAAGCTAACGGCCTACTATTATAACGGGTAGTAATATTAATTAACTAATAATTATCTGGAACAGCCGTTAGTATTAAAATATTAATAAAATAATATAAACGATTCGAACTGCTCTATTTTAATAATAATATAAATATTAAACTTAGGTATTATACTTATTTCTATCGTATAAAAAAGTTATAAAAAGAAATATAATTATTTTATATAAATATATTATAAACTTCGAAGAGTTCCGTACTATTTATATAATAAAGATTAATTTTAATAAAAAATAAAATAAAGCTAAAAAAGTCTCTAAGATAATTAAAAAATATAATTAAAAAATAGATAGAATAAAGAAAACTATAAGTATTTAATAAAATACTAAAAATATTAAAATAGTCTTTTAATAGATTTTAAATCTCTTTATAATAAAGGAAATTTATAATATCGCGAATAGAGGAGTTATATAGATAAATATAAAAATTATTATTAATATTATTATTTTAAAAAGACTTAAAAAGTAGGAGCTAAGGTACTACTATATTAAATATTTTATTATCAACAACTTTGCCAGAGTTATTTAATTTTATAAAAAAAGAATTTATTAAAATCTATCCGTTTTGACACGAGGAACTACCGTAGATATTATATTAGATAAGGAAGAATTCTTTTATAAATTAAAATAATTATTATTTATTTTAATTCCGCCAGTAACTCCGCAGATAAATAAAACTTAACTAGTAATAACTTTATCTATATAATTATTAGGATTATCTATATTAATAAATTTATTATAAAGCTTAATAATATCTCTTAGATCTATACTAGATTTTTCTATATTAGGAATCCTGTCAAACCCGATTATTATTAATACTAATATATTATATAAAGCGGATTAAATTAGCCCTAGCTAATTAGCCGATAAACGTTAGTTAATTAAAAATAGAAATAATTAAAAATAATTAACTAATAGCTCTCTAGTAAAAATCTTACTGCTTATTAGATTTACTCTAGAATAAATAATTATATCGCCTAAATTAACTCCAGCGTATACTAGATAATTAATAAAAAAAGTATTACTTATAGCCTAAATAGCTATATCTAATATCGCGAAAGTGATTAATATAGATAAAAATTTATAAGTTTTAGACTAGTAAGAAGTTCTAGTTAAAAAGATAGTAACTATAAAAAAAGGGTAATATAAATATTAAAAAGTACTATCTACTATTCTACGGAAAATTAGTTTATTTAAATTATTAATTAAAAACGAGCTTCCTGGCTTTATAAGAATAATTATAAATATTATAATAAGAAAAGATTTTTACTATTATAACTATCTCCGTTTTATAGGATCTAAAATAAGATTATATATTAATTTATTTAAAAAAGAACTAAAAGCTCGTCTGGAATACCTATTATTAAATTATAATAATATTAGAAATATTAAAGTATTTAATAAGAGGTATAATTAATTTAAAAGAGCTAATTATCCAGTAAGATCTAAAGATTTATTAGAGATTTTTTAATATTTATATAAATTAAAACTATCTTGTATTATAGAGATAACTATGAAATATAATCTTAAAGATCTAATTTTAATTATAAAAGTATTAATAACTACTAATTTATTTAAAAATTAATAATAAAATAAACATTTAATTAGTATCCTGGGACTAATAAGTTAGCTTAAATAAACTATATTAAAAAAGATATACGGGGAAATTAGTTATATAATTTTATTTAAAGAGTTTTAGCGCGAACTTTTATTATATAATTATTATTAAAGACGCGTGTCGGGTTAAAATAACTATAAATAATTATAAAATATATATTACTTTATTATTTAGTAGATAATCCGCCAGGATCTATTATATTATACTTAATATATTATATTAAGAAATAACTATTTCTATTATTTAGTCTCTTATCCGTACTATATAAAGTTTATAAAGTAAGAGGATTTTATATTTTTTAAATATATTAATATAGATATTAAACGAGTCGTCTTAATTAAATATATACTAAACGTTATTTAAAGATTTATTTTATTAAATATAAAAGATAATTATAATTATATTACTATTCTGCTAGGAATATATAAATATCTAGTAAAATAAAGGGATAGAGTAGTTAGAAGATATAATAAAGACTAACTTATTTTTTTAGTTAATAAAATTAGTCTATAATAATTCTTAAGAGAAGATAGCTAGTACTTTAATATTATATAGACGCTTATTTTATATAAATTTATAAATATATATATTATATATTCCGGTATTTTATACGGGTTAACTAGCCCCGCTATAAAAATAAGATAAACTATATTCTTTTAATATATATTAATATAGGCAGATTATTAGATATTTAAAATATCTAAAGAGGATATATAAGATAATTTATCTTATATATATTAAAATTTTTTATTTATATTAGTAAGTCCTTCCGGTCTAAGTAATAGGTATTTTATAATATTATATATCTTGCTAGTCGCTATACTAGTAAAAGAACTTAATCTCTTATTAAATATATTAGTAAAATAAATAAGGTAGGATAATTCTCTAGTAAAGAGAGATTTTAATTATCTATTTTATATAAACTAATCTAAAGGCAGAAAGTATATTAATAAATAGCGAGCTAATATAGTAAAAATTACTAGTATTTATTTAAAATAGATATTTAAGCTAAAAAGAGAGATTTATAAAATTAATTCTTATAAATCTATATTCTTTATATCTAAAAAATTATTTACCGGTATTAAACTCCCCGAGCTAGCTATAGATTATTATTAAATTATTAGTCTAATATAAAAGTCCTAGCTATCTTTTCCTTATTTTTTTTTTATATAAAATACTTTATTTATATAATTTATTTATTTATTTCAGATCTTTTATTTTCTACTATTTCTTTCTATATTTATTATTTTATTTTCCTTTTATTTTTTTAGAATATTATTAGTCTATAGATTATAATCTCTACTAAATTAATAATAACTACACTGTGTGTAGTTATATTTAATTAAATAAAAAAGAAATATAAAAAAAATTAAATATTTATTTAATATTCCTTTTCGCCCTGCGCAGCTATACTAATTTATATATATTAAACGCTTCTTACAGTAGTATAGATAAATAATTAATTAAGTTTTTTTTTTCTTATTTTTCCTATCTTAGCAGCCAGGATCCGCTAGAATCCTGTTATTTAGGTATTATACTAATAATCTACCTATTAAGATCTACCGAGATCTTATCTATTAATTATATTAATAGTTAGAATCCGCTAGGATTCTATTATTTAGATATTATATTAGTAATCTACCTATTAAGATCTACCGAGATCTTATCTATTAATTATACTAATAATTAGAATCTACCGAGATCCTGCTATTCAGCGCGTTATTATATAATTAATTACGTAATCTACTATATCTTATATTACTAGATTATCTCCCGTTATAGGATTATAGCTATAGATTCTTTTTATAGTAGCTCTAGAGCTATCTTCACCGAGCTAGATAGGGCTTATTAAAACAGCGTATACGGTGTCCTGGCTTTTATATATTCTATAGATACTTAAGATAAATAGTCCGGCAGTATAGTAGTAGTATTATAATTTATAGTATTAAGTTATAGTAGATAACTACTTTATAGCAGGTCCTGTAATTATAGAAAATTACTAATTAGATATTTATTTAGAGCCTAGGTTTATTAAAAATAATATTAAAAATCCTATACTACTAGTCCAGGACACGATAATAATAGGTAACGGGGTAATCTCTATTTTATTAATATCAAAGCCGGTAAGTAAAAAAGGCGAGTAGATACGGAGCTAAATAGTATACTTATCTGTCTCTAAGATAAAGCTAAGAAGCGAAATTAAAAGAAATATTTTAGGAATACTAATATAGTAATTTTTAATTAATAATATAAAGGCACTTCCGAAGCCGTGAACAGCGATAGATAGAGTTAACTATCTTACTATTACTATTATAGTATAATTTTAGTATTATAGTAGTTCTGTTCTATTCTATTCTATTTTATTTTATTCTATTCCTGTTCCTGCCAGAGATTTATATATATAAACATAATATAAAGCCTCTAGTTTTATATATTAGTTTTTTACTAGTAATATAATAGTTAGTACTTCTAAATGCGCCCAGGGGTCACACTATAATAATTACTATATTTTTAAATAAATAGAGCTCGTCCGTCTTCTATACTACTCTATACTTATAGAAATAATAAAAAATACTTATTATTATTAGTTTAAGTATATACGACTTCTAGTCCACTAGCAGCCTTAAAAGGAAAGCTTATATTAAGATAGGCAGCTAGTTATTACTATATAATAGATGCTAACTCCGATATTATTAAAAGCCGGAATTATTCTCGAGAAATATAATTTTTTATATTATTTATTTTATCTCTTTAACACGCGCCTATTCCTAATTAATTATATAAAGAGAAAATATAAAACGAATAAATTATAAAATTATATAAAGAAGATTTATTACTAAGAACTAGCAGTATTTAATATAGGTAATCGTTATTATAGAATATATAGTACAAGAGATATTAACTTTTTACTTTTAAGTAGAAACGAGTTTAAGAATTATATCTAGACCGTTTATGGAGTTAGGCTATATTAATAAATTATATATTTATTTTCTTATCTATCTTTTTATTATTTAAGTTTACAGTGCAGGTTGTGGTTAGGTATAAGAAAAATAAATAATTAATTAAAGTTAATACTAGGGTCTATAGAGAGGAGAAGGAGTACTAAATATTTATAAGATAAGCTAATAAGAGATAGAGAATCTAGTAGATTAAAAAAAATAGGACGTTATAATATTACAGGTGAGTGTTATAATACTAATACTAGTTACTTAGATAAGGGCGGCTATATTAGGCAGAATACCGGGTAAATAATAACTAACTAAGCCCCGTAATAAAGAAATGCCCGCTACTTACCCTAGTATTTAGTAAGTATATCCTAAGTACTAGATTAAGAATAGTAAGGATATAGAAATAGTAATATGTATATATTTATATAGACTTATATTTCTATATATTTTATATATAATCAGAATAGTAGTATAAGTATATAATAATACGATCACTTAATAGCACGCTAGCTACTATATTATTAAGTTACTAAGCTATTACTGCTACTATCTAATAGAATTAAAGATATAAGAACGCTTATTATTATATATTTAGAATAATTCTTATTTAGTCCTTCGCGTTTAATTATAATTATTATCTTTAATAATTATCTTTAATAATTATTAGTACGATTCGTCCATACTCTATTATAGAAAAATATATATATTAATCTAGTCTTACTTCTTTTTTAACTATTAGGGATTTTTCGATTATTAAATTAGTTTATTAAAACCTAGGTATAGTTCTTAGAAATAGTTATTAGTTACTTAAAAGCACAGGTATTTTTAGGATAAGTATTACCCGTTTTTAAGATTAGTCAGACTGATCACCAGAGTACTTAAATTATTAGTTAGTAGTTAGTTGTTACGACACCAACACCAGTCACTTAAGTAAGGGCGGGTACGCTAGGTAGAACATCGGGTAAATAATAGCTAACCAAGCCCTGTAATAAAGAAATACCCGCTGCTCATTCTAGTACTTAATAAATACGCCCTAAGTACTAAACTAAGAACGGTAAAAACGCTAGAAATCACGGTATATTATAAAAGGGGTCTGTAGCTATAATCCTATAACGGGAGACAATCCGGTAATGCGAGATATAATAGATCACGTAATTAACTATATAATAACACGCTAAATAGCAGGATCTCAGCAGATCCTGACTGCTAATATAGTTAATAGATAAGATCTTGGTAGACCTTAATAGATAGATTACCAGTATAATACCTAAATAATAAAATCCCGGCGGATCCTAGCTGCTAATATAGTTAATAGGTAAGATCTTAATAGATCTTAATAGGCGGATTACCGGTATAATATCTAAATAATAAAATCTTAGCGGATCCTAACTACTAAGATAGAAAAAACAAGAAAAAAAAAACTTAATTAATTTTCTATCTATACTACCGTGAGAGGCGCTTAATATATATAAATTAGTATAATTACGTAGAGTAAAAAGAGATATTAAATAAATATTTAATTTTTTTATATTCTCTTTTTATCTAGTTAAATATAACTACACACAGTATAGTTATTATTAATTTAGTAGAGGTTATAGCCTATAGATTAATAATATTCTAAAAGAATAAAAGAAAAATAAAATAATAAATATATAAAAGAATAATAGAAAATAAGAGATCTGAAATAAATAAATAAACTATATAAATAAAATATTTTATATAAAAAAAATAAAAAAAGGATAGCTAGGGCTTTTATATTAAATTAATAATTTAATAATAATTTATAGCTAGCTTTAGGAGTTTAATACTAGTAGATAACTCTTTAAATATAGAAAGTATAGATCTATAAAAATTAATTTTATAGATTTTCCTTTCTAGCTCGAATACTTACTTTAAATAGATATTAATAACTTTTACTATATTAGTTTATTATTTATTAATATACTTTCTACCTTCAGATCAGTTTATATAAAATAGATAATTAAGATTTCTGTTTATTAGAAGATTATCCTATCTTATCTATCTTATTAATATATTTAATAAAGAACTAAGTCTTTTTACTAGTATAACGGCCGAAAAGGTATATAATATTATAAAATATCTATTACTTAGGTTAGAAGAGCTTACTAATATAAATAGAAAATCTTAATAAATATAAGATAGATTATCTTATATATCTTTTTCGGATATTTTAAATATCTGGTAATCTGCCTATATTAATATATATTAAAAAAATATAGTTTATTTTATCTTTATAGCGGGGCTAGTCGATTCGTATAAAATATTAGAATATATAATATATATATCTATAGATTTATATAAGACGGACGTCTATATAATATTAAAGTATTAATTATTTTTTTTTAAGAATTATTATAAACCGATTTTATTAACTAGGAAAATAAGTTAGTCTTTATTATATCTTTTAATTATTCTATCCCTCTATTCTGCTAGATATTTATATATTCCTAGTAGAATAATAGTATAATTATAATTATCTTCTATATCTAGTAAAATAAATCTTTAGATGGCGTTTAGCCCGCGTTTAATTAAGATAGCTTATTTAATATCTATATTAATATGTTTAAAAAACGTGGAATCTTTTTATTTTATAAATTTTATATAGTACGGATAGGAGATTAGACGATAGGAATAGTTATTTCTTAATATAATATATTAAGTATAATATAATGGGTCCTGGCGGACTATCTATTAAATAATAAAATAATATATATTTTATAATTATTTATAATTATCTCGGCCCGACACGCGTCTTTAATAATAATTATATAGTAAGAATTTATACCGAAAATCCTTAAATAAGATTATATAATTAATTTCCCCGTATATCTTCTTTAATATAGTTTATTTAAGCTAGCTTATTAGTTCCGGAATATTAACTAAATTTTTATTTTATTACTAGCTTTTAAGTAAGTTAATAATTATTAATATTTTTATAATTAAAATTAGATCCTTAAGGTTATATTTCATAGTTATCTTTATAATACGAGGTAGCTTCGGTTTATATAAATATTAAGAAATTTCTAATAAATCTTTAAATTTTATTAGATAATTAGCTTTTTTAAATTAGTTATATCTTTTATTAGATACTTTAATATTTCTAATATTATTACGATTTAATAATAGATATTCTAGATAAGCTTCTAGTTCTCTTTTAGATAAATTAATATATAATCCTATTTTAGATTCTATAAGACAGAGATAGTTATAGTAATAAAAGCTTTTTCTTATTATAGTATTTATAATTATTTTTATAAAGCTAGGAAGCTTGTTTTTAACTAATAGTTTAAATAAGCTAATTTTCTATAGAACGGTAGATAATACTTTTTAATATTTATATTATCTCTTCCTCGCAGTCGCTATCTCTTTAGCTAGAATTTCTTACTAGTTTAGAATCTATAGATCTTTATTTATATTAATTACTTCCTCGATATTAGATATAGCTATTTAGACTACGAGTAACGTTTCTCTTATTAATTATTTAATATATACTAGAGTTAATTTAAGCGATATAATTATTTATTCCGAAATAAATCAAGTAAATAGTAAGATTTCTATTAGAGAGTTGCTAGTTAATTATTTTTAATTATTTCTATTTTTAATTAACTAATATCTGTCGGCTAATTAGCTCTAGCTAATTTAATCCGCCTTATATAATATATTAATATTAATAATAATCGGGTTTGACAGGATTCCTGATATAGAAAAGCCTAATATAAATTTAGAAGATATTATTAGATTTCGTAATAAATTTATTAATATAAATAATCCTGGGAATTGTGCAGGTAAAGTTATTATTAATTAAATTTTATTTATCTGCGGAGTTACTGGCGGAGTTAAAATAGATAATAATTATTTTAACTTATAAAAGAATTCTTTCTTATTTAATATAACGCCTACGGTAGTCTCTCGTGTTAGAGCGGGTAGATTTTAATAAATTTTCTTTTTATAAAATTAAATAATTCTAGTAAAAGTACCGGTAATAAAATATTTAATATAATAATACACTGGCTCCTATTTTTCGAGTTCTTTTAAAATAATAATATTAATAATAGTTTTTATATCCGTTTATATAATTTTTTTATTTATAATATTACGAATTTTCTTCGCCATAGAGAGGTTTAAAATTTATTAAAAAATAGTTTTAATATTTTTAGCGCCCTATTAAATATTTATAATTTTTTTTATTTTATCTATGTTTTAATTATGCTCTTTAACTGTCCTAGAGATTTTTTTTATTTTATTCTATTTTCTATTAAAATTAACCTTTATTATATAGATAATACGGAACTTTTCGGAGTCTATGGTGTGATGATTCAGGCATTCAAGCATTCAAGCATCCAAAGCATCCAAATCCCGATCTAAGTAATCCAAATCCCGTAAGGGTTGCCAAGACAGCAGAAACTAGATATCGAGGTTTCAGGTTAAGATTATAGGAGGATTAAAATGACTATAATATTTAGGTTATTTATATTCTTTTTTTACTATTTATTCTTCTCGATTTACAGCGTTTTATTATTTTTCTTTCTTTCTCTTTCTCAGCTTAGTGTCTTCGTATCTAACCTATAATAAGATTTATTTCTTTATTTTAAGACTATAATATTATACTAAGTTTAATAAACTCTTTCTTCTAGCACTTAATCGATATAGATATACTAATTTAATTAAACTGTCTTTAGCTAAGAGTTAAATCTCTACGCGTATAGCGGCGATAATAGCTGTAGAACTAATTAAACTAACTAAATTAATTTTGATTCCGATTAAATCGTGATTAAATTAAACCGATTAAACTAACTTCGATTCTGATTAAATCGTAATTAATTAATTATAATATATCTAAGTCATACTGAACCCCTCCGACGCCTAATCTTTTTATTAAATAGGAACGAGATAGGAGATAAATTAATTTTAAAGGACGAATTCCTCAGATATTATAAAGATAACCCGAACCGTCTATATTAGATAGTAGAGAACCTCTTAAACGAGACCCTAAAACGAATTAACTAACTTAAAGCTTAAGCTAGTAAGTATAAAACTACCTCGAAAGATTAAAAAACCTAAACCGCGGCGCTGAAAGAAAAACTTATAAAAAAATTAATAAAACCGAAGCTAAGATTAACTATCTAGTAACTAGAGTAGTTAAACTAAAAACCCAGATCTAGGCCCCGGTTAAAAATATAATTATAAAATTAATTAAACTTCCTAACCCGCCTTACTTGTTAAATAAAAAGAAACCACGTTTTAACGATTAGAGTATTTTAATAAATACTAAGTTACGAGCTAATTAGGATTATTATATTACCCTGGAGCTATATATAACCTATATATAAAATTAAATTTAAAAAAAAATCCTATAGTATCTAATCTCGCGTTAACAGACTAGAGAAGATAGATATAAAAATAAAAATAAAATATTAGAATATCTCTAAAATATTTATTATAATCTAAACCGAGCTATTATCGCGAAGAATAAATTTAGGAATTTATAAATAAAGAAAGATAATAAATTCTATAAATTCCTATTTAAATTTATCTATATTATATCTAAAGCTAGAATCTATAATAAAAATCTAAAAAATAAGTTTTACTAAAAACTTCCTCGCAAGTTATAGGAGATGACTATCGCAAAATATAATAAGAATATCTACTTATTTAATAGGTTTTCGGAATACTATTCTACTATAATTAATAATTTAGAAATTATAGATTAAAGATACTCCAGAAATTATTTTAATATAAGAAATTTATCTTTAGTAAATAAAGAATATTTAAAGCTAAATAAAGCTTCTAGATAATCTTAAGAATTATACTACGTTAATGGAGACCAGTGTAATTAATTAATAATAGAAGAAAAATATTTTAACTATTTTAAACGGGGATACTGTTCTACTAATTACTATAATAAGAATCCTACTTCGCTAAGAATATTAGATCTATAGAATAAGGATACTAAAATCTCTAACTAATAAAGAAAAAAAAATATTTAGAAAAAGTCTTTATTCTAGATAAAATTTATATTAAATAATATGCTTAAATTAACTTTTAGAAACTACTAGAAAGTTTTAATAATTATTTTATAATTCAGGCTTAGATAGTAAAGAATAGAATATTATTTACTATAAGAATACTAATCGATACTAGAGTAAATAATTTTTATTTTATAAATATCTTGATAGCGAACCTTCTCGTAAAATACTATTAAATATAATTAATTTTATTAAAATAGTAAATCCCTGTGATAGAGTTTAACGGAAGATCTATTATATTAATTAAGTATATAATAATATTAGATCTAGTAGTAAACGGTCGACGATAGAGCTAAGTACTGTTTATTCTTATAGAATTAAAAAGGGACGATATTATACTCGGGAAGCTATAATTAAGTAAATATAAAGTTCTATCTAATTATTATTAAAAACGGCTAATTTAGCCTGATGAGCCTACTCTAGTAGAAGAGATATAAGTAAAAGGATTATAGAATTTCCCTAAAAGTATCTTATAGAGATTTAAAATAAACTAGAATTATTAGAAAGATATAGCTCGCAGAGATAGATTAATAAATAGAAAAATATAGAATAAATAGTAGAATAAAGAATAATATAGACCTTCTAGAATTTAAGTTTAGAATTATACGTAATTCTTAAATAAAATAGAGAGGGCCCTAACTAAAAAAAAACTAGATTTTAACTAAAATTAAAAGATTTCAGACTTTAATTAAAAAGTCTATTTTTTCTAACCCTCTTTTAATTAGAGAAAGGAAATTAGTCCTAATTAAAAAAATAGATAATTACTAACTTCTATTTAACTAGATATTATAATAATTAGCGCTATCAGCTTCTCTTAATATATCTGAAAAAATAATAGTAAAGTATTTACTATCTTACTATATTAATTAAATAAAATTATTACTTATAAGAAAGACTCTACCTGAGAAGAGTTAGATAAAATCTAAAAATAATTATCTATATAATATTAAAAGTTTATTAATATCTTTTTAAAAATATAGTCAGATACTCTTCCACCGAATTAAAACTATAATTATAAAATAAAACTAGAAGAAAAGCTCTTTTTAGGATACTCGCCTTTATATAAGATAAATATTAAGGAGTTAGAAGCGGTAAGATAATATATTATAAATAATCTGGCGAAGGGTTTTATTACTTTTAATAATATATTATTTATTTTCCCGATCTTAATAGTTAAAAAGTCTAGAGAGGAATTATAATTCTATATAAATTATCGAAAATTAAACGCGATTATTAAAAAAAACTAATATCCCCTTTCTCTCGTAAATAAAATTATAGACTAACTAATATATACGAAGATTTTTATTAAAATTAATATTTAGTAAAGATTTTACAGAGTCCGTATAGATCTAAATTCTAAAGAATTAACTACTTTTTAAATTTAATACGGAATCTATAAATATTAAATTATATTTTTTAGATTAACTAATAAATCCGCGACTTTTTAATATCTAATAAATAATATCTTCTTAGATTATCTGAATAGATTTATAACAGTTTTTATTAATAATCTAATTATTTATAGTAATAACGAGATTAAATATTAAAAATATATTAAACTAGTGCTCCAGAAACTCCGAGATACTGGATTATAGGTTTTACTAAAGAAATACGAGTTTTACGTAACTAAGATAAAGTATCTCGGCTTTATTATCTCTACTAATAATATCGCGGTTAATAATAAGAAAATTATTATAATTTAGAACTAGAAAGCACTATTAACTATTAAAAATATATAATTATTTTTAAATTTCTATAACTTCTATCGGAGATTTATTAAGTATTATAATTAAAAAACTAAATCTCTAAATCGCTTAACCAGAGCGGATATTCTATATATATAAAATTAATAATACTAAAATATCTTCTAGAACTTAAAGATAGTATTCTTCTCTACTTTAGTTCTCGCTTATTATAATCTAAACTAGTCTACTAAGCTAGAGACTAATACTAACGATAAAATAGTTTCTAAAGTATTATTTTAACTATAAAAGAAGAATTAATAATAATATCTTATTATTTTCTTCTCTAAAATAATAATACTAGTAAAGATTAACTACAGGATTTATAACAAGGAGATACTAGCTATTATTAAAGTATTAAAAGAATAGCGAGCCGAGCTAAACAAATTATAAAAAATAAAATAATTTAATATCTTTATAAATTATCGGGCATTTAAATACTTTATAACTACTAAAAGGTTAAACGCCTGGTAGATAAAATAAATAGAGTTCCTATTATACTTTTATTTTCTAATTAGATATTAATCTGGAAGACAGAATACTCTAATAAATATATTAACTAGATAAGATAGATTAATAGATATAAAATATTAATCTTAGACTTTTCTCCCTAAGGAATACCTTGAAGAGGATATATTCCTAATTAAATTTATATTAATAGATATAAAATTAAAAATAATTAATTATCTTCTTTATATTAATCGTGATTCGTAGGAACTTACTAAATTCTAGAATAAAATAGTAATAAAGAATCTTAATTAAAGACTACTTAATAGAAAACTCTTCTTTTAAGAATAATTAATTATATTAGATAAAGAAGATCTTCGAGCCTATTTACTTAATAAAATTTATTAATAATTTTTAACCGCTCATCCTAGGAAGAGTAAAATAAAGTAACTAGTTAGAGCCTAATATTAGTAATTTATTTAAAGTAAGAATATAGACCGATATATTAATAACTATTTAGTCTATTAATATTATTATATCTAAAGAGACTTATCTTCTAGATTTCTTTAACTATTCCTAATCCCTGACCGACCCTAATAATATATAAAAATAGATTTTTAATCTTTACTCCTAGCTAAAGAAAGAGATTATAATAGCGTTTTTATAATAATAGATAAATTTAGTAAACGAGTTATATCTATACCCTATTTTAAGACTATTACAGTGAAAGAGATAGCTTAGTTATTTTTATAATAGATTTATCCGTAAATAAATCTCCCGGATATAATAAATTTTAATAAAAAAAAATAATTTATTTTTAAGTTCTAAATAGAGCTCTATAAGATTTTAGAAATTAAATTAAAATTATTCCCTAAATATTACTCTTAGACTAATAGAGGAATAGAGATAGTTAATTAATATATTATTTAATAATTATAATCCTTCGTAAACTACTATTAAGATAATTAACCGGACTTACTATCTATAATAGACTTTATAATAATAATACTACTATATAAGTCTACCGGAATATCTTTATTTTTTATTAAAAAAGGATTTAAACTACGTATATTTTTTAACTAGTAAGAAGCTTCTACGCCCTATAAGTTACGGGTTAAAGAATAATAAGTCTATATTATAATACGGAGATTAGAGAAGATATAAGACTATATAAAAAAATATATTTATTAGACTTAGTAATACTAGCAGATCTAGATAAATTAATATTATAAAAAAGCTAATTTCGAATCTAGTAATTTAGTTATAATAATAATAAAAAATTAAAATATAGAACACCCTAGTCAGAAATTTAACTAATAGGTATTAAGTTCTTTTAAAATTTTTAAGAAAAGAGGTTATTCTTATCTACTTAATTAGTCTTTTTTTCTATTAGAGCTCTCTCTATTTTATTTAAAGACTATATATAATTCTGGACCTAAGTTCTAGAAGATTTATAATATTTTTAATTCTATTAATTATCTCGTATTTTTCTATTTATTAGTTTATCTTTGCGAGCTATATTCTCCTAATATTTTTAATTTATTTTAGGCTTTTATAAAATACTTTTAAAATAGCTCTATAATTCTTTAACTTTTACCTCGTCTGTTACGAAGATTTTTTCGGGCTAAATTAATTATTTTTAATAATAGTTAGGTAGGACTCTATATTTACTTAACTAAAATTTTTCTAATATAATATTATATTTTCCTAGTTCTATAAGGATAAAAAATATTTAGTATTACTATCTTTTATTTATCACTAGATCTAATATTATTATATAAGTAATAAATATAGTAAGTTTCTTATTAAATCCTGCCACTGGGATCTGTTAATTTAAAAAAATTAATTATATTTAAAAATACTTTGCGAGAAAAATAGCCGTAGAGATATTTATAAAATAAAAACTATTTATTTTAGTATTAATTAGTATTTTTATAATAAATAATATTCTATTTTTTACTATCTAAGTCTAAATTATAAAACTATCAGTCGGGTTCCTAAGTAACTTTTAAAAGTTAAACTTAGCGTGCTGTTTAATATAAATTTTATTTAAAATAAAGACTTCTTTTAGATATTCTCTTTTCTCTACTAGTTAAAAATCTTTATATTATTATTCTGCGGTTCCAGAGCTTTTAAAAAAATAGAAGTTTTCTTAGAATAATTAGTAGATTAATATTCGTATTTAAAATAGTTAAAATATTTTCCTTCTCTTATTAGTTAGTTACACTACTTAATATTTATTTAATATATTTCTTAAAGCTATTTTAGAGCTCTAACTAATTTCAGGTTTTTCTTATCTACTAGGGACTAGTTTCCTGCGTTAAAATAATTCCTAAGATATTCTTAATCTATAATTTCTAGACTATTAATCATGGTGGAGTAGTATTCTAAAAATCTACTAAATAAATAAATATTCTTATTATACTTTATAATAATTATTTTTTATAGCTTGCGGGGGAGTTTCTAATAAAATTTATTTTTTATATTTTTATTATAAATACCTACTTTAGATACTATATAGATAAATTCTAAGAAAAATTTATAGAATTTATTTTTTTTTTATTCGCAGATTCCTAAATTTATTCTTTGTAATAATAGCCTAATTTAGATTATAATAAATAGTTCGTAGATAATTTAATATTTTAGTTTTATTTTTATATTTATTTCCTCTAGTTTATTATCTCGAGATTAAGTACTATAAAATCTTTTTTTTAATTTAACTCTAAATATAAGTTATACGTAGTTCCGGAGTAATATAATAGTCTTAATTAGCTCGTAACTTTGCGTTTATTAGAATAATCTAATTATTAAAATATAGTTTCTTTTTATTTAATAGGGATAGAGGATTAGGGAGCTTAATTAATTTTATAAAGGTAGAATCTTTAATAGAATTATAGATTCGAGTTTATAATTCAGATATTCTAATTACTAGATAATTAATCTTTACTTTAGTTTTATCAGTCTTCTTAGCTAGTTCTTCTTTTAATAAAGCTATACGAGTTTCCCATTCTTCGGATACTAGTTTATATTTATTAACTCTAGTTTTAAGTTAGTTAATTCGTTCTTGAGTCTTATTAAAAAGATTTTTTATTATTTCGTAAAAACGGTCCGGGTCTTTTTTATAATATTAAAGGAATTCGTCTTTTAAGATTAATTTATCTCTTATTTTATTTCTATTAACCAGAGCAGTCAGACGATAAAAAGAATTAAATTTAATTCTACTAGAACACGCTATAATTATTTATTCGCGATTTAGTCACAATTATAGTTAATTTAGTCGTTTTACTATCAGTAATTAATTAATTTTACAGCTATTATTATCGCTATATATATAAAGGTTTTAGCTCCTTGTCGAAGACGGTCCAATTAAATTAATATATTTATATTAATTAAGTACTAGAAGAAAGAGTGTTAGAAGAATCTAGTGTAATATTATAATTTTAAAAATAAAGAATTAAATCTTATTACAGGTTAGATACGAAGATATTAAATTAAAGAAGAAAGAGAAAAAAATAGTAATATGCTGCGATCAGACAGTAATAAATACTAATATAGAAAAATAAATAGAGTAAATAATAGAGTAGTAAAACCCGCTAATAACCGGAGATCTCCTGTAATCTAGTATGTAACCTCGGCACGTAGCTCGAAGTACATGGCTTGGGGCTCGAGGTCGTCACAAAAGTTATTAATTCTATTATTAAATTATAAATATACCGCGGACGGCCTGCTTAGAAAGAAAAAAAATAATTTATAATTATATTTTAATAAAATACTCTCTTTATATAAGATAAATAAATAGCCGGAATAATGGAAGTATAGTAATAAAAAAGTATTCTAATTCTCACGTTAATTGTGATAGTGCTCGATCTAGAAACCAAAAAAATCATATTCCTAATCACTAGGTAGCGGTTCGACGAAATACTAAACATAAGAAAGGAAAAAAAATAGAAAATAGAAAGGGCGATACAGGATAATTAAATAGTAGACTAGTAGTAGAACGTTCCTATAGATTATATCCTAATTATATCCCGCTTCTTAGTATCCGGATAATCTAATATCCGATTAATTTAACATATAATTATTATATTACCCCTCTATAAACGGTCGGCTTGTTCTAAGTTAACTATTTACTAAAATTAGAGCGAGCTTTTAACGCGTTAAATATTTATTAATTTTAGAATTATCTAGATGGACGAAAGACTTCTAAGAATAGTTATAGACAGTTCTTAATCTTATAATTATAAAATTTATAATAAAAGCAGCGATTCTCAGTACGGTAATTAATTATTTTAAATAAAAGAGTACCTATAATTAGTAATATTACTTTTATTTTTATAGAATCTGATACTCTTGCTGGCGGTTTCGGATCTAAATATATAAAAGAATATCCTGCGAGTTATTATATTATATAAAGAAATCTAGAATAGTTAGCTAGTAGATTTAGTTACTAGATAAGATAATTCTTAATTATTATAAAAAGGCCACGTCTAAAGATAGATATTTTAATAATATTTAATTAGACTTATCCACGTGCTTTATAGAGTACACGTTTAAATTTTATAATATACGCGGCTAGAGTCTTTTTATTATCTTATTTTAATTTAAGCAGACGGTCTTTAGCTTTATATATTTTATTAGAGTTATCGTAGACACGCTTAAACTAATCTAGAATAGTATTATAGTTCTAAATATTAGCTTATTAGGTCTTATATAATTAGGGGAGTATTATAGCTTAGATGCTACTATTAAGATTAAAATAAATATAGTAGAACTAAATAGTTATATTACTAATAGCTTCACTATCTACCTAAAGCTTAATTTGTATAGTAGGTAGCCACGTGTTAAATTTTAAGATTTAGCCGGCGAATTTCTTAGAGTTAGAAAGAGTAGGTTTCGGTCAGCTTCTAATATAGAGTTTAGCTTAGAGAGTCTGAATAGCTTCGTGAAATTCAGCTCGTAGTTAGGTTACTGAATCTATATTAAAGAGATAAAGGAAAATAGAAAGAAATAGAGAGGTTAGAAGGGGTTAGAAACAGAGATAGAGATAGAGAGGGTTTACTGTATAATACTACCCCTTAGGTAAGCTATCACAGCCAGAGCAGAGCAGACAGAGTAGACAGAACAGACAGATCAGAACAACAAATTCTAGAGACAGAGACAGAAAAAAAATCAGCCGATATAATACCAGGGCCTTTTAACAAAGGATGTTTAGTATTATGTGATAGTGCTCGATCTAGAAATTAAAGAAATCATATTCCTAATCACTAGGTAGCGGTTCGACGAAATACTAAATATAAGAAAGGAAAGGAAATAGAAAACAGGGAGGGCGATGCAGGATAATTAAATAGTAAACTAGTAGTGGAACGTTCCCATAGATCATATCCCGATCATATCCCGCTTCTCGGCATCCGGATAACCTAACATCCGATTAACCTGACGTACGATCGTCACATTAATAAACTATATTAATTTATATAAATAACTTATTTATACGGTAAAAAGAAGATATAAGAATAAATAAATATTCTAATTAAAAAATCTAGAATAGTATATATTAATTAGTATTAAAATCTCGCGATTTAGAGCTAAAAGAGCTATATTTTAATTTAAAAATATATCTTCGAAATAATTAAATAAAGAGAACTAAAGATTAAAATAAAAGATTTTATAAGACTATCTTTTATATATTTTACTAGTACTAACTAGTTAGATACCTATTTAGATAATAATATTTTAATATAAAAATATAAATAAATAATTTAATTTTAAAATAAATATAATTACGCAGGCGGGGCTTCTAAAGTAATTATAAATAATTTTAAAATTATATAAAGCTACTAAGACAGCGAAGTAATATAAAATAATAAATAATTATAAACGCCCGCCTTCTTAGAGAAAACTAAATTATTATTAAATAATTACTAATCTTAGATTCTAGATTACTAACCACTTGTTAACAGGTTATAAAAGATCTAAGATTAATAATTACATTAGTAATCCCTCTTAATATATTTAAACTAAAGATTTTATATTAATTACTAAATAAGTAATTAGTTCTATATAATCTATATCCTTCTCTTAACTTTTTATACCTAATTTCTAAAATATATAGTACTCCGCAGTCGTACCGCAGGCTGCCCGCCCTTTCGGTACTTCTATCTAAGGGATCTAAGTGCCTACCTGCGAACTAGGCAGGCTGCCCCTTACAGAGAGATAAGATTACTTAGATTTATTATTTTAAGTATATACTTAACTCGCTAGAGCTATAAATCCTAATTCTTTCTATTTTTAAGTTTCTCTATCTCTAGGACCGCTATATCGATTATAGTTAGTAAGTTAGATATTTAGATAGCTCTAACTATCTCTATATTATCTCCTCCCTCTAACCTATTATAAGAACTTTAATATAATATCTCTATATCTCTAAAGGCTTTAAATAGACGGGAAATAATAAAAAATGAATATCTAAAGTGTCTCTGGTAGAGCTGTGACTCTTAATCTGATGGAGACTGTCTCCTAGAATTGGTTAGAAACGCTTGGATTCTCTATGTAGATCTCTGCAGCTATCTAGAATATATAACTGTCTAATGTGGGTTAGCTGATGAGCTAACTATATATCGCCTACCGCTGCAGCCAGAATCGGCAGGCTCCAACATCTCCTACGGCGACGGCTCACCAGTAATAGACTGTTTCAGCTAGAGTCACCTTGTACACTGGATCACCGTCGCCTTTGTCCATGCTAGGCCAGCCAACTCAATCCGGCCGTCGTTGACGTGTTCTATGTGGTTGGGGTAAGAGAATACACGGTGTTCGAGTTGGATTTGACAGTCTGGCGGTCGGGTTTATATTCCTGGTAGAGATGCAGTAGGTTGTAAGGAATGGGGCTGTCGATGTGTGCTAGGATTTATCGCCTGCTGGACGATTTGGATTGTTGTTGTCCTTGATTGTTAACCTGACCTAGTAGATGTTTGACTGGGGTTCATGGCGAATCGGATTGGGAATTTGTATAGATCGCATGGGATCGACAACAACACCTGGACAGAGTGAAGTCCCTACAGTGTATTACGTCTTCGAGAATGATATTCCGATCAGAAGTTCCTCGAGCAAATATAAGGAAGCCAATTGAATCCCATCGTCGCTAGCAACCTGCATACCGCAGCCCTGTACAGCATTCCACACGATGGAAATAAATAGGCCAATTTGCACTTGCATGAGATCCTCCTGCTCAGTCCCCTCAACCAGTGTTTTGAACGGTCTGGACGTATCCACATAATACAGCATGCATATGTCGTCCCTCGTCCTCGGTGCAGTAGCCCTCTGTGTCTCGGCCGCCGTGGCCGATAAAACATGCACCCCGAGTTTCGATTACTGCGCCAGCGAGCTTCTAGAGTCAAAGGGTACGTTACTAGAGTCATATAGCATTTTGTCAACCCGTTAACCCTGATGATGGTGCAGGTTTCACGGAAGACGATCTTAAGGCAGCGCTGAAGGGGAGCGGGCACAAGAATGAGGACCTCAAGAATATTCTCTTTCATTGTATGAACCCCGGGATGGTGGGACATGCGAAGGTCTGCTCAAGCGGGTGTCAGCCGGAAGAGGAGGAGGGGAGTCGTAAATGTTAGGGATTCCTATCAGCTTGAAGGGAGGTTGGGTTGGGGATATGAAGACATTGGTTGATTTCAGTGCGAAAATATACTAGTACGGGCTTGGATATCAGGGACATCAACGATACACTACATACTCTACACAGTTTGCCATTCTTTTGGCGCAGGCGCTGTCCAGACAAAGCGATCGTCAATCATGAGCAGTTACTTGCGCTTCTTCTCCTCAATCGTCCAGTTGTTCAACACGCCGACCCCCACGTTCAAGTATGCCGCGAATCCCGTCCACAATGCATACGGCACCAGCAGCAGAGCTGCCGTGCGGTCGTTGTTCCACAGCGTCCCGATTAACGCAGCCATGTTTCCTCCTAGCAGGACGAGATCCGCCAACGCGTAGCTGGGTTTTCGCAGGGAGAAGAAGAGCGGCATCCAGACGTAGTTGAACACCAGCTGCGAGGTGAACAAGGACTGCGAGGCGGCGGCCCAATCCTGCAGCGTCGTCGCGGAGGGGTTGGCTAGCGAGGTGACGGTGCCGGAGACGGTGGCATGGTGTATGGCGTAGCCCATGGTGGCGTAGAGGACGGTCCAGACGGCCGGGAAGGTCCAAACGGGAGGGTAGAAGGGCGGCTGGCGCAGAGATCGATACTTGCGCTTCGTGCCGCCGCCACCTGGAGAGAAAGTCAGCCAAAGCTACGGTTGCAACGCATTGGCCGAGGAAACTGACGATGGACAAGATAGCCGATCAGGGAACCGCCGGCCATCGGGGTGGCGACGGAGAGCATGGGCGAGGCGAAGATGGCCTGCGGCAGAGTAATGGACAAAGGCATGAGAGGCTGTACAACACTTGTCCAGGAAGCTGAAGGTAGGATACGATACGGCGTTACAGCAAAGGGTGGGGAGTGCGACCGGCTTGAATGCATCCAAGGCCCAGATTTCACCGACCGGCCGGCTACGTCATTGTCAAGGCAACTTGTACACAGGGACGGAGAATGTCCATGGGGGTTGAGGCTTCCATGTGGATGGGAGGTGACCGATGATGAGACGGATGCATTGAGATGAAATGGACGATACAGTCGAGGCGAGACGACGAAGAGGAAGAGGAGGAGGAAGAGGAAGAGAAAAAGGAAAAGGAAGAAGCGAAGCGACGGAACGCCGGTTCTTCCGGGCCGCTCGCAGCCTCAAGGCGCAGGCAGCCAGGCAGCCAGGCAGCCAGGCAGCATCCGGGTCAGGCAGGCGGTGTCCCGTGATTTCTTCATCTCTACTTCAGTCCTTCTACGTCTTTACTCGGAGTACACTGAGTACACTGAGTACACTTGCAAATGTGCCTTGAACGATCCTTTGCCCCGACGCTGAATTGCCTGACCAAGAGTGACGGTGTACAGACCAAATGGACGACGCCATAAACTCCGTGGCGCTGCCAGACAAAGGCAAAGAAGTTGAACGGCGTGGCTACCAAGAGTTCTTCGTCAGCCGTTCAATACATACATAGTTAGCTGTTCTTTAGGCCAGGCGGAGTTCAACAGAAGAGTTGCCCAACACATGGCCTCATGTCGCCACGCTAGACCATTCGTGTCATATTGTTCTTGACAAAGTTGCCCGGGCACTGGATGAGAGCCAAATCCCATATGTCCTCGGACGGGGCTGGAATTCCCTCATTCTCCGTTCCATAGGCAGTAAAGAGGTAAGAGAAACCGACATCCCCCTCCAAGCCGTTTGTTTAATACTAAATTTCGAGAGAAGATTGAGTTTGTCGTCTCAGACGAGCAGGTTCCGAAGGCCATCAATGTGATCGCCGAGGCTGGCCTGGAAGCCTGTACACATGAGGGATGCTGTCATTCTCGGCCTTTCCGCAGTCCGATCACGGAGAAGCATTCCATTTCGATTCAGCCTCCATCCTCCATGTTCTGAAGAAGTCCGCATTTTACTGGGCGCTACCTGATCTCCCGGCACAGATGCCCTCGGCCGGCGATCGTATTGACGTGCTCTCCAACGATCCACGTCTTGAGGGATCGTTTCCGGCTGTCTTCCCTACTCACTTGCACCCGTTGAAACTTCTGACCCCGACCGCTTTAATAGAGAATCTGATGCTCTTGATGTGCCGCGATATTCGTCAGGAAAACGGGTATGATGATATCTGGTATATGTATCTTGCCATAATCTCATGTCTTTCCACGGATAAAATTTACAATAAAATGTGACCAAGTCCGGATGACCTGCAGCCTCATTTACAACGTTGCTGGCTCCGCTTTACCAGCTCCACAGGGCCGGGTCTCGAAAGGCTTCTGCAAGAACAGGCCTTGTGGACCTACGTAAGCAGCTACTTGCAGGACCAGGCTTGCCTCCACCGCCCCTTGGAATTAATCTTGGGTCTGTGGAGAGAGAGAGAGATGAGGAGGCCGATGAACATCCGACAGCTAACAGACGTCTTGACTGGAGTGGACGGTGCTATTCCCTTTGTTCTCCTATTATCTAACCCTCATCCGTCTTTTCTTGCTTTTTTTTGTTCCTTTTTGTTTTTTCTGTGCTTATGGCCCTGTTTCTTCCCGCGTTGGCCGTGAAATGACAGGTGTCGTGGATTGTCTCATGTCTCTTTTTCTGTTGCAATTGCCTCCGGTCGTCAGTAATATATTGTATTAAAACCAAACCAAAAAATAAAAAAAAGTAAATAAATAAAAATAAATCTTTCTCTAGCTTTAACCATGAAGCCCGAGAGTAGCTATCTGAATATTTCTCTTTCCCCTAGATCTGCCACGATGGGGTCCATTGGAAACCCACGCCAGGGGAAAGCATTCGATACGTAGTCTAAGACAGCTCCAATAATCCTCGCCATCTCTTTATTTTCCACCGTAAAACTTTCCACTGTTGCCGTCTGATACCCTTGTTGGACCTTCTATTCGTCCAGTTTCTCGGCGCCGTCTTCTGTTCCACGTATTAAGAGAAAACCGAGAAACTAGACAACAATCTGGCAGAGTGCTCCGGCAACACGATTACTTGTTCTCCTCCCTGGGCCCTCTGCGTTGCTTCCTACACCCCAGTTTCCATCCTCCTACTCTCACAGCCTCTTTCTCCTTGATCTCCGATTAAAACACCACCGACATGTCGGATCTCATTCTTCTTGAAGATGCACACCGCGCCGCCGAGGTGCTAATCTCTGACCTCAAGTTCTATATGAAAATAAAGCATTTTACGAATCTGGCATCTATGAGAGTCGTCCGGATCGGCGAGTTCGCCAAAGCAGCCCACTACCCCGAGATGACGTCCATTTCGGTACGAGGCCTTGTCATTGTAATTAGCATTGAGCCTGGATAAATACGCTAACGAGCTCAAAAGAAGCTCCAACTTATGATCCAGGCATCCATTGGGAAAGAGAAAATCAACTTCTGTTTGTGCTTGAGGGAGTTGTTGTCCCTCAAAGGGCACCGATACAGGAAGAAGCCGTTCGCTGTTAATATCGGACAAAAGAGCAAGCGGAAGGCCAAGTGGATATCTGTTGACTTGGTTCCGAGTGAGAAAGTAGGTATGATCCTCCAGCGCTGCAAATCCAGACTGTATTGACCGGCGCCCAGGGCCCATTTCTCCCGAGCGCCGCCGCCTCGATGCGCGATGTCGACCCGAAGAATGTCCCTGCCGCATCTATTGCGGAGCTGATAGGACTAAAGCTCTACTACAGGCCACAAAAATCGCGATCCAAACAAACGAGTTGCACAGGACCTCGACCGAGCCGTCAGGAGGTCAAGGAGGCAGAGAACATGGTGGAGAAAAACCGGCCTGTTTTCGTGACGCCGCACGTTAGGCAGTCCATCGATTCCGGTCTTGCCTACGCCCAGAAGTACTCGCATCGTGGTTTGGAGTGGTGGGATCGATCGTTCTTCGTGGTGCCCATGGTGGATGACGATTCCTTCACCAAGGGGCGTGAAGGACGGCCTTCGCTTTACACAAAACGGGCGTATGCTCGCTGGTCGTTCATTTTGCCACGCCGTCGAGCTCACACGCGTCGCGTGCGATCAGTCCGCAAGGCCAGAAAACCTCTCTATATTCATAATTATATGCATCAGCGCGTCCCCGACACTGCTGATGTAGGGACCGGCCGATTACAGTCAGCGGCAGCAACGTCCGATGTGCCCCCCAACACCCCAAATGCTATTAGTATTAACACGCTGCAACATCTAGCTGGATCGCCTTTGGATGGGTCACCACGGCAGAGCACCAGTTCCGATGCTGCCGCGGGCCCGCCGTCTACAGATACCAATGCAACGACACGATCGACTCTCGCCAATCCCATCGGGCGACATCTTTTCATTTGTATCTCCACAAGAACGGGGGATACGCTCAAACAGATTGATATGGCACCCATTGGAAGTGACGAGGGCCTTTTTCGTTGTATTAACCAGCAGTATCTCGAAGTGAAGCAGGCAGAGACTCGCCTGCCCCAATTCTTCTTCCGGAGGCTCTTTTGGAGCCTCCATCGGCCTAATGAAATGAATTATATATCAGTGAGCGATTGATTTATGCCGCAGCGTCCATCCGTTCTTCTTCTAACTCCGATCCCAGTTTCAGCCCCTGCACCTGTGCGACGCAGTTTATCCCACACACATTAGGTCCCCTTCCCTACCCCCCGAAAGTGAAATGGAAGCGAAGCGGTGGGAGTACTCTCCATCCTCTAGAGACCCTGAAGGCTGGACGATCCCTGGGTACCTTCTGCCTCGTGTCCTTCAGCACGGCCCTTCAACTCCTGGTTCCTTGTGGATCGATGCAATACCCAAGAAGCTTGGACAAAAGCTGGACTATGGCAAGCACCCGCGCGATGAAGATATTGTTTAGGGTGTTCAAATCAAGGACGGCTTCAACATCACCGGGATACACTGGCTTGTAGGCTGGACCTTCATCGCCGGTGCCTTAATCGGTGCCTTAATCGCCAGTGCCCACGTCGTCAGTGCTTTTACGATGATGATGTACCCAAAGGAAGACTCGGGCACCACGTACACCATCCTAGGGCGTAAAATAACAGTCTATTGAATGCAGGCATGGAGATGACAAACCCATGAGAATCCGCACTGGTGGCTGGGGTTCGGAGATTTGCTCGGAGGACGGTGGGGCGTGTTTCTCTTTCTTTTGCTCTGATTCTTGATAATGGTTTTCCGACGATACGCGCATAATGTACTGTTTCGGCTTCTTTACTTCTATTCAGAGGCATATAGCAATTGCATTTCTTTGTTGAATGAGACCGAGGCATACCGTATCTGCCCTCGGGCCTGGAACGGCCCGTTAACGACCGGGACCGTCGTGGCGTGTAGGTCAAACGAATAAAGCGCCATTCTTTGGGCCGTCACTCGTTTGTGATCCTCAAGCCTAACTGGTTTAATCCGTTGCTGCTAAGAGTTTCTTATTTCTCTGGGGCTATGTTGAGTACAAGGGGAGAATTGTCTCCTCCCTCCCTTTGTAGACGTAGACTTGAAAGAGATTGCACTGGTATAAAGCCAGCGCATTTGCCGCAGTATCTCACTTTGTTTCTGCGGAGAACGATCCCTTTCCAGACCTGTATACAGAGACGAGCGCTTCATAATGCCAAGACCTTTAGTTACATTCGCAAAGCCAAAGACGAGGCACCCTGTTCTATCCCTTGACCCTCATCGCCGCCAGATTCTAGCCAAAGTGAGCGGGGTATTGGAACAATATAAAATTCCATATGTCGTTGACATCGGCATCAATCTGGTACTTCTCGGCACCGGTGAAGACGATTTCGAAAACAGAGAGGTAGTCAAGTTCGTCATCCAAGACGACCACGTATGGAGGGCCATGCGTGCGATCACCACCGAAACTGGCTGGATCGGCTATATAGATAGCGACGAGGATGACTGTAACTTTGAGGCTCCTGATTCCGCATCACTCTTCTGGATCCTGAGGAAGTCTGACATTTACTGGGCGCTACCTGATCTTCCCGTCCAGGCACCAGCTGCCGACGATCGCTACTACGCACTTTCGAATGATCCACGGTTTGGCCAATGGCCTGATGAGTTGGGACCCGTGAGGATTGTTACCCCGGTTGCTATACTGGAGAGTCTTATCCTTTTGACATGCCGTGATCTTGAGATTTATTGGGATGGTGATGGTCATGGGTGGTACTGTTACCTCGATTTGATCTTAGCAGAAACCGGGAGGCCAGAGTGGAATGAGCTTTGGCCGAAACCAAAAAAGCTCCAGCCGGTCTTGCAAGATTGCTGGCGCAAACTTAACTACTCCCCAGAGGAATGGTTCGAGGCCTTGCACGACGTGTACGACGAACTGTTCCCTAGGGAGGATCGGCTTGAAACCCCTTCGCAGTTGTAGAGGTGTCCAAAAGCCAGAAGGGTGACTCGTTTATCTCTGCCACCCCATTATTTGCCGATGATTCTGCTTATTGGTGTGCCTCTTCCCGCTCTGGCCATGAAGTGGCTGTTTTATGGCTTTCTCCTCTCGCGATCCGTTCCCCTTGGCCGTCTTACATCGTACTTTTGAAGTCGTAGCTAACATACCTACAAATTATTCGTTCTTACGCTCAAAATGACAGAGAATATTCTATACGTGTCCTCCGCTGTGATATTAATGTAGCAATGGAATTATTTGTCTCCCTTCCAGTCAGTTGCACCGTTGATAGGAGCTCCCTGACACGCACCTCAGGGGAGGCATCCGATCAGAAGTCTGAGACAGATCGCTGCGACTGGCCCAAGGTAGTATCGTTACACAGACTGGAAACAGCTCCAGGTGTCCCCGCTGTCCGATCATCATTTACCGTAAAGATTGGTGTCTTAGAATCTCGTCGCAGCATGTTCTATTCGTCGAGTTTCTCGGCGTCGAGCTCTCCTCCATGTAACCGGAGCAAACGAAAGGACCAGCGGGGGAAATTGCGCCTGGCAACCTAGAGCAGAGTGCTCCAGGTAGACAATTTCCTCTTTGCACAGGCAGCCCTGCAATCATCTCTATTGCTAGAAGATTTGCTCTTCTTTTCCCTGGAAAGTGTGCAATTCCCTTACCTTCAACTCGTCCCTCCCTACTACGTCTGGACATTGTGCAATTATTTCAGTATTTGCCGCATCATAATCTCATTCCTACGTACGATAGGACAGCTACTCTTTCCTCTAAACCGTTTGAATTGTTTTCTTCCCCTCACGTTATTCATTTACATCGCACATTGTTAGCCTTTCCCGAGAATAGGATGAACGGCATGGGAGACTGTTACTGGTACCAGGACGAAAATTATCCACTTCATAGAGTACTTCGCCATGCTGCGAGGCAACTGATCACCAACATTCAAGATCTTAAATCGTCGCCATCGTTTCCGGCTTATCTGGCATCCCTGGATTTCCGCAAACTTGTTGTTGTGGCAGTAGGGGGCTTTGCAGTTGCCACTCATGTCCCTACTAGACAGGGGCTTACCAAGGTAAGACGCGTTCCCATTGCGGTTGAACATCCATGCTGAATGGAAACAACTAATGCGTCTGCAAGGACTTTGATCTAATGGTCCACCTGCGAGCCAACATAGGTCGAATTTCGGGTCGATCATCGGCATTCGCCAACATCTTGAGAGAAGTGTTAATCACATGCTACCCGGAAAGATATAGTAAGGATTCCGACTGTTTCATCATCAATATTGGACGCGGTCGGGGATTCAGGAGGGTCAAGGTAGACCTGATTCCAAGCAGAAGGGTATGTTGAACTCAACTGAGATTCTGTTCTTTGATTTCTGACATCAAGATGCCATTGACTGGGACCTAGCTACCCTTCATTCCGAGCGGGCCACGCCAATCAACAATATCTACCCCGGCACAATTCCTGTCGCGTCCGGGACAGACCTGGTGAAACTGAGGACGCATCCCTCGACTGTAAGGCTAGACCCTAGCAAGCAATATGTTAACTTCAGAGATGCACAAATGTTGCTGTGTGCTAGAGGGTCTTTTGCCGACCACAACGAACAGTGGAACTATATCTATCGCAGACATCTCCATTCTCTTCGTTTGTCCGACCAGGGCTGTCAGTGGTTTCTCGAGTCGTTTAGACCGAGCCTAGAGACCGAATCGCTAGAGATTTCTCCCATGCCGGCTTATGAGACCGGGTGCGCTCCACTCTGGCCACTGAGTGACGTGTATCAGGAGCACACACAAGTACAACAGACTGAACCAGAGCCGGAGCCGCCCAACCCAGGCGACCAGCCGACTCCGGTTTTCTCGCCGAGTGACGAGCTTCAGCCTCGACAATCGGAGCCGGCGCAACGGGAAGAAGACGAGCACTCCTTGCGACCTGTGCCCATGGACTCGGTCCCGCATCATGGGACCGAGCAGGCGGATCCAGAATTCACGGAACCGCACCAGGGGGAGAGCAGCCCTGTACTGTCGGTGGCCGTGGACGAACGGCCGATTGCCGCGGAGCCATCTGCTCCCCAGGATACAAACCAGGATTTCGTCTCGGTGGTTATAGAACAGCACCCGGAGCCACAGACCAGCCCCAACTTGTCATCTCCCATGGAGCTGGTGGAAGCATCATCGGCACCTCGTCCAAAGCTCTCCCTTTGGACGAGGTGCCGATATGCTATAGAGCGCTATCGTTGGGGACGTCCCAAGCCATGATCGCACAGAGTGAGCTGGCTTAGTCCCTTGGGTAAACCCTTTCATATGGATATTCAGGGGTTTACTCCCGATGCAGCGAGGGTGCTTGAAGCTAGGCTTCGCGGGACTCGACACCAGAGCGCAACCAGCAGCATCATCCCCACTCCCCCCAACCAGCGTATCTCATGCTGATTATTTCAGGTCGCCAGGCAAGGGCGCTCATGCAGGTGGAGGTGGCTAATATGGACAACGATCAGACCCTCTTTTCGGAGATCCAACGGCAATACAATGCCATCAAGGAGGAAGAAGTCCCGGGGTGGAGCTGCTTGCACTGGCTTTTCAACAAAGCCTACTGCGTACAGGGAATTGAATTTGTTTCCGTAAGTCATTCGTTCATAATCAATTCTCCCCTAACTGAGGTTCTAGTTTGTCATGACACCCTCCCGGCACCCAACTCGAGTGCAAAGGACTGAATACATCGATCTACCCGACTCCGACGCGGATAATTGGCAGTACGACACCCCCATCTTCAATTTGGGATGTCTGCGAAAGGTCTTGTCAGCACAGTTTCGTAATCCGCTGCATGCGTCCACAGAGAAGAATTTCACTACCATGATTCCGACAAAGGTCCAGAGGCCACTAGAGTACGAGCCGGGTAGGCATACAGTCGGAGTCGGGATTGAGCTCCTTCAGGGGCTGAACCACCGCTTTCTAGAGGGCGTTTTCTTCGCGGGTTTTGCCGTGAGTGTTCTGGTAGGCACTGTCTATTCCGTCCAGACTGGCAATGTTGCCGCCGGTTTTGGGATATCAAGCTGGATTATAGCCATCCTTGCCCTCTTTGGAATGTACTGTCAGTCCCGGAAATAGTCGAAAACCTCAATCACAATAAGCCCTATTAGGATAAGGTTCCACGCAGTTTCTTGTAACTGTGGCCGTGATTATCTAATATTCACCTTATGAGGATGCCATGTAAATTCCGGGCTTGGGTTTATATGGGTGTGCTGTTTTTGCTCTCTTTTATAGCGTGGGCTATCCACCAGCATTGGGGGGCCATTTGAAGGGGCTGCGAACCAGAACTCGACAAGCCGGCCTGAGACAACTGCACCCCCGTCGGAACCGTCGGCAGCACAGTCCCCCGCCATCAGACCTACCAGCCAGCACGGTATGCCTGATGCCACCCAGCCGAAGACGTGTTTGATGCTCTGTGTCTCCACTCGCGAAGCAGATGCACCACGCCAGCCAAAGGCAGCTGATTTGTAGGACAACAGGGCGCAAATCGCCTGCATGTAGTTAGTGGTTAGGTGACGCACACTGCGCGGTGCACTTTATATAGCCCACCTGCAGTCATCTCTGCATACTGAATTCAAGCGTCTCATCTCTTTCCGCTAGTCAGCTTCCGTTACGACACAGACAGGTCATGGTTTCGCAGAGCTATGATGGTATTGTCACTCCTTTGACCTTAGGGGGGTTCTCGTTCTCTTCACTGACATCACATGGGTTGCCAGTACCCCCGAACTATGTTAGCAATGGATTATTAGTTTATTTTGCTTCATCTCTTTTCATCCTTCCCTTGTGATCTATCACGTAGTATGGAGAAGATGTAGTCGGCGTTTGAATAAGCATGGCTAAGGCAGATGTATGCCTAAGGCACAAGCTCATGCCTGAGGCTGTTGGGGCAGGGTCACCTGACTGGCGCAAGGAGGCAGAACCTCAATGCTCTATAGAAGATAGCCAAGCGACTTGGCGCCTCCCTTGGTGGTCACTTATATAGAACGCGATCAATACCTCCGTTCCCTCATTTCAAACAATTTTGAAGCGGTTTCGTGTCTCCGGTCCTGCGGCATCTTCCGCGGAGGTGACACGGCAGGGATCACGTGATGTATCCTGCGCTCAGCTTCGTTCCACGTCAATCCCCGGAGTTCACATTGATAGACGGAGCTATATTGATCGCATGGATATGGGGTTGCGCCACAGATCCAGTCGTCCCTCGGTTTGCAAAAATTTGGTGCCCGGTGCCTATACGTGCTATCGCGTAACTAGGTGCACGTGATGAGTAAACAATGGCAGAATCCCGGGGCGGTAAGTCCATACTCTTGCAGCCTTGCTGAAGATCAGATTCGGTCTATGAAGTATAAGATGTTGAACGTCGTTCTGAGTTTGATGTCTGAGCAGGAGTTGCAATGGGCATCTGCTATGACCAATGGTGTATATCATGGATATGTGTTTCAGCTACCGGGGACCAATCTTCATAGTTCATACTAGACCTGAACCAAGTGAGAATGAAAGTATGAAACTGCGCTGGAAAAACGAAGGAAGAAGATCGAAGAGACGCAGGCTTAGATTAATACAGAAATGAACTCCACTCCGGGCGGAGATGTATTTTGCAGTAATGATGCGGGACATCTATGCGCCCAAACAATCTATATACATCGGTGGTGATCGCTGACCAAACACGCTTGTCCGGTGCAGCAATACATGGAAACGAACATTAGCTCAGAAGCAGGAAATACTTTTCCGAAGTAGAGTTTAATTAGGATTATACTGTCCAGTAGACTTTATGGCTATCAAGCATCCTAAATCTTAAGCAGGCAGGCACTTCATTTCTTCCTCTTTGAGTTTGGTACATTGGGGAATGCCAACACTCCCTTGCGTAGCCAGGTTTACCATGGACGACCAAGCCACCAATGTATAAAAGTCAAGCCACAGAAGTGAAAGATCCCTACTCGATTCCTCCGGCGGAGGATTTACGCCATCGAAGAGTTGCGTGGCAATGTCGTCCCTGTAGGAACCATGGCATTAGTGATTAGAATTTAGAGTTACGTATGGCAGTGTGGCAAAAAAAAAAAAAAAAAAAAAAAAAA
>NGZO01000003.1:175652-203921 GCA_002215965.1 Aspergillus persii | reverse complement strand
TCTTCGGTCCACTCCCGGGTTGGTGGTTAGGATCGACGCAACGCAACAAGGACAGCCCATTGCTGAGCGAGCCAGAATGGAACCATACGCTCCGAAGCTTTGGATTCAGCGGCTTAGATTCGATTCTACATTCGTACCCGGACGTGGAAGGTCAGACTGATAGTTTGATTGTCTCCACTGCTAGGCTAGATGAGAGGCGATCACTTGATGCGGCTAAACTGGCTCTGGTTTTGACACACAGTCAATTACTGCTACAGGACCAGAGCCTAGCGTACCGGACTGCGCAACATACCTCTTCGCAGCTCTCTACTGGCTCAGTCGTGGTTCTCCCTCTCGGAGACAGCCGGCTACAGGATCGAGCGTGCATCATGTTAGCCGATTTGGACGAGCCCTTGCTAGGCAATTTAGAGCAAAAGCTCTTTAACGACTTAAAACACACCTTGGAAACAGCGTCTGAAATCATTTGGGTGACACGAGGAGCAACGGAACAAAGCCACAATCCGATGTCGAACTTAGCTCCAGGGCTGGTGCGAGTGCTAAGAAATGAAAACCCCCATGTCCCGATCGTCACCATTGACCTTGACGCAGAGCGCCAGACGCAGCCACAGGAAATGGCAGCAAAGATTGGCACCTTTATGCATGGATATATTTCCCGCCCATGCAGTGGTGATATGGAATGGTGTGAGCGCAATGGGAATTGGTTCGTTCCTCGTTTGGTTGAGGACACGCCCACGACTGAATTTGTGCGTTCCCATTCCACAATCTCACCACCCAATGTGTCTCAACTGGAACCTTTCTACCAGGAAGATAGGCCCCTACGGCTAAGTCTGAGGCATACTGCAGGCTTGCAGGGAATATCGTTCACTGACAATCACGATCTCGATTCCCCTCTTCCTGGGGACGAAATTGAGATTGAGGTCAAAGCATCCGGAGTCAACTTCCGGGATATCATGGTCTCCTTGGGCAAGATGCCGGATGAAAATGTCGCGGAGATCGCTGGTGTAGTGACCAAAGTTGGGCAAGATTCCCAGCGAGAATTCGCGAAAGGAGATAGGGTTTACACATGGCACGTCCCTCGGTTTGCATGCCATGTTCGATGTCCAACTTTGAACGTCCAGCGCATTCCAGAAGGTTTCTCTTTCGAACAAGCAGCGTCTATCCCTATCATCTACTGTACAGTCTATCACTGTCTCGTGAGTGTGGCGCAACTGCGTCAAGGCGAAACGATATTGATACATTCCGGTGCTGGTGGAGTCGGTCAAGCCACCATCATTCTTGCGCAGTATCTGGGAGCAACAGTTTTCACGACCGTTGGCTCGGATACGAAGAGGCAGCTGCTTATTGATCAGTACGGCCTTCCCAAGACTCATATCTTCTCCAGCCGGTCGACGATATTTGCTAGCGACATCCATGCCATTACCAAAGGTCGAGGCGTGGATGTTATTCTAAACGCTTTATCGGGTGCTTACTTGCAAAGCTCATTCAACGCATTGGCTCCTCTAGGCCGATTTGTGGAGATTGGAAAGAGCGATATCCTTGCTCATGCTCGCCTGGATATGAGCAGCCTCTCACGCGCAACGTCCATCTCTGCCGTGGATCTGATTCAACTAATGCGAGAAAAGCCGCAGTACACGGCAGATGCCTTTGCTCGGGTGAACCAGATGTTAGCTAGTCATCAAATCAAGCCTGTGTATCCTCTCAACATTTTCCCCATTTCGGAGTTGGAGCAGGTATTCCGATCGATGCAAAAGGGGCAGCATGTGGGTAAGCTGGTTGTTACGCATGGTCGTGACGATCAAGTCAAGGTATTGCCACGGGCATCTCCCGTGGTCCGATTGCGACCAGATGTCACTTACCTCGTTGTCGGTGGCCAAGGTGGCCTGGGGCGTGCTCTAATTGTTTGGATGGCAAAGTGTGGCGCTCGATGCATTATCTCTATGTCTCCCTCGGGCGCTGAACGACCTCTTACCCAGGGCCTGATCGAAGAACTTGCAGAGATGAAGGTTGAATTTCACGCCATCGCATGTGACGTTGGCCAGTGCCACCAGCTACGGACTATTCTGATGGAACACATCAAGCATCTACCTCCTATTCACGGTCTCATCCATGCTGGGCTAACGCTAAAGGTAGTCCACCAGGATCATTCATGCGCAACAGTATGCTGACTGGGCCACAGGACTCTAGTTTTGAGAATATGACACTTCAATCTTTCCAGCAGGTGCTGCAGCCCAAGGTAGCAGGAACATACAATTTGCACGAGTGTCTTCAGGACCAGCCGCTTGACTTTTTCATCATGCTCTCATCATATGTAGGACTGCTCGGCAGCACTGGCCAAGCGAACTATGCTGCAGGGTCTACTTTCCAAGATGGCTTTGCGCGGTGGCGTACAAGTCTGGGAAAGCCCACATATTCGCTAGATTTGGGAACTGTTCGAGGCGCCGGCTATCTTCACGAGAGGCCTGAAGCATTGGCCCACTTTGAGAAGATGGGGCTTGGTGGAATTCCGCTATCTGCACTGCAAGCTCTCGTTGGCTATGCCATGTCAAATCCTCCGGCTCATTATTCTGACAGCCAGATATCTATCGGATGGGCGCCACCTGCCATATGGTCTCAAACCCAATACGCTTCTTTAGACCCTCTTGTTTCGCACCTTTGCCTATCGTCAATGTATCCATCCAAGCAGAAATCGCGGAAAGACTCAGGCGTCCATGTGCAGGATGTACCAGGGGCTCAGCCTCTCTCTCAGGTTCTGTCCCTCTGTCAGACCGCGAAGGAACGTACCTCTGCCATCATCGAGGCTCTGACTGCGCAGATTGTCAGCATTCTCGGGGTCGCCGCCGAAGATGTCAATTCCGGGAAATCAATTGGAGATCATGGAGGTGATTCATTAGTCGCCATTGAGTTCCGCAACTGGTTCCGTAACGAGATCGGCTGTACCTTCACCACGGACCAGGTGACGAGCCAGCTTTCTGTACATCAGCTGGCTGTTCAGGCTGCAGGATGAGTGATGGAGTATCAGATACCCATGGTGCACCGATGATCTGTTTTTGCTGTTTCTTTGTTTATCTTCTTGCGCGTTAGAATTGAGACTGGACAGCATGTGAGATTCGAAGTAAACTTGATCATTAGTTAAAGACAATTTCATTGACTCTTGAACATATCGCGCATGAAAGTAATGCCTTCGTTAGGTAACCCTTTTTATTTGAGCATCTCAGCGAGATTGCGCTGATACATATATATCCCCGGCACGCCTATCTCGACAAGACGTGGACTGCAAATTGACATTAGGGTTCCAGCCGCCCACATGGAACTTGGATATCAATAATAGATCCAACACAATGTTCACCACAATTTTGACGGAGCTTATCAAGAGAGGGACATCTGGCTTGTCCAAAGCCCTTGTGGCATTCGACGTCGCAACTTCAATGGCGGAACTAAGAGCCGAGAACGCACTAATTCGGACATAGGTGATACTAGCCTTTTGGACCTCACGTGGGACAAAGGTCGCAGCGAATGCCGTGGCAGCACCAGTAAATATAATGCTCATGGCAAGTCCTAGGAGTGACTGAANAGCAGAAATCGCGGAAAGACTCAGGCGTCCATGTGCAGGATGTACCAGGGGCTCAGCCTCTCTCTCAGGTTCTGTCCCTCTGTCAGACCGCGAAGGAACGTACCTCTGCCATCATCGAGGCTCTGACTGCGCAGATTGTCAGCATTCTCGGGGTCGCCGCCGAAGATGTCAATTCCGGGAAATCAATTGGAGATCATGGAGGTGATTCATTAGTCGCCATTGAGTTCCGCAACTGGTTCCGTAACGAGATCGGCTGTACCTTCACCACGGACCAGGTGACGAGCCAGCTTTCTGTACATCAGCTGGCTGTTCAGGCTGCAGGATGAGTGATGGAGTATAAGATACCCATGCCGCATGGATGATCTGTTTTTGCGGTTTCTTTGTTTAGTTTCTCATGCATTAGAATTAAGGCTGGGCAGCAGGGAGGTTCGAAGCACATTTGATCACTAGCTGAACACAAAATTATTTACTCTTGAAGATATCGCGCATGAAAATAATTCCTTCGTTGGGTAACTCTTCGCTTTCACTGTGAGCATGCCAGTGAGGTTGCACTCCGATATATATAGCGGATGAAAAAGGCAAACAATCATGGCATCAGAACCATGCCTCCAAGCTCTATTCTTGGGTTCTTTCCAATGATAACCAGCAAACACCATTACCATATTTTAAAGCAAGAAGGTTTACATTATTTTGCACCCTCCCTGCATTGGTAGTATCAATTGCGGCCCGATGTGGCCTTGGACGCTGATCGGTGGATGCATATGAATTATTCCCCCGAGAAGGGTATTTTATTTTTTGGTTACTTAGAAAGAAGTTTGACAGCCGAGTATACAGGCCTGGTAATCATGTTCTTATTTTGTGCCATCCTGCACTGGTTGAATATGTATGCAGATTTACAAACGAAGTTAGGGTTAATAGTGATGGTATTTCATTTGCTATTTCTCTCTTCATTGGATGTTTCATATTTCGTGCTAACGCCGACAAACATTCCGGAGGCATTGCTGGTCCTTTGTCCTGATGAAAACTGCTTTTTCAAGAGTCGTATCAGATACCCCTTGAGCATCATATCCCGTATGTGACGGATCCTGGGAATCTATTTTCGGGACCGAGGAGATCCCCTAGGTACTAGAACGCTAGACCCACCGCGGAGATCTAATATTTTCCGATGTTATTTGTGCACGGATGCTAGGTGCACAAATATTGCAGATAGTAACCGTCCGGGCTTTGATAACTCGAATCTCCTGGCTTGCGGGCCTGCTCGCCAAAATTAAATATCCCGTAGTTTGGTTTCAGACATTGCTATGTGCCTGGAGGGTCGAAGACCACCACGCACGGTAATTCGGAGACATCATCTATATCATCTTATTGCTTTCAACGTAACTATCATAAAGTCGAGACCGTCTTTGTCCTGTAAGCGACGGAGCCATGAAAGAGGGCCTTTGTCCGAGTCCGATCTCTTTGTTTGCCATCTCTATACATATGCACGATTCTCCCAGAGGTCGCGGGCAGAAGATCCGTCCTGTGCGGTGACCGTGCTATTTGCCCTCGTGGTATCCAGATTCTATACGGGACGTTGTGGGTGAACATAGTTGTTTGTTAAATACTTGTTGCCTGTCCACGTTACGGCACATAAGTACTTCCCGGCATTTATTTCAGAACCGTTGAGGACGTAATATTTCACGCCTCCAATATGTCCAGCCCAAGTAAGAGCGAGTCCTCCAAGGAACAGTCTCCGTCGCTTTGGGCGCAGATAGAGGATACTGTCGAGCGTTTATGCCGGGACACGCCCCAAGACGGTTGGCATCGGCTTAAATGGACCAGTGCGTTCGGAAAGGCCCTGTATATGGAGGTGAAAGCAAAATCACCAGGGGAAATGGACATGCTTTGTATGCAGTTCTCTGGGCGTTCACCCACAGAACCGTCGCAGTCTTCTGAAAGTACCCCAACAAGCCCCAATCTTGCATCCCCTATCGGAGAAGAGTCGCCGCCGCGTCAGTTTCTGCTCCTCGTTATTTCGACCATGGCAAGCCAGGTTTTGAAGCAAATCGATGTTACCGACCAGCCCAACAGTCGGGAACTGTTCACTCGCATCCGAGATGCGTGTCGCGAAGCCAACGAGGAAGAGATCCTCTCGTCAGGTTTCGGATCCAGACTTATGCGACGGCTTTTTGGAGGCCTCTCGCCGTTCAGACTGACTGAAGTGAACCTTGCATCCGTAAGTCTCCAACCCCGTTTCCCTTTCCATCCCATGTTTGATTATTAACAGAAGATTAGTTTCACCTGATTCCTCTCTTGGGATCTGTTATCCCCACGATTATCCGTTCGCCGGCTCTCCCTCCTCGTGAAGAAGTGGTTGAACATCAGAACTGGGCCTATTCCCCCTTCCCGAGACCTGCAGATTATTACAAATTCGGCAAAGCGTTCCTTGCCCAGCTCAATGATCCCCGGCACGCCTATCTCGACCAGACATGGACGGCCATGCTGCCGAAGAAACTGAACACAGAGTTGGCTTATGAGCCGAGCAAGTTCGAAACCGCGTGGGGCGTTCATTTAAAGGAAGGTCTAGACACCGTCGCTGTCTACCGGCTCATGTTTCTGCTGTTTGTCGTTGGCTGGGGCGGCGCTGGTTTATATGCTGCTATCACTGGAGATGTTCGGGGAGGATTGGGCGTTGCTCTGTGGGTTCTATCGTGTTCGACGACGCTATATGCATGTGTCCTGACGAGGTGATTGTCATAGTTAGTTTGGTAACCCATCTGTGGTTGCTTTTTGTATTGCATCAATTGAGGATTGGTATTCGCGTCTGGGTATAAAATTCTATAACGCTAAACTGAACGTAAAAGAAAAAACCGAAGCCGATTAAAGACAGCAGCCGTCATGTTTCATAAGCGCCTGAGAAATCCATCATCGCCTCGTTGTCTAACAACTGATACGTCTCGAACCGTATGCCGTCGTCCAGAATCGAGGACGACTGAACATCCTTGGTGATATTGGGCGATGCAGATGACCACCCGTCGAGCAGTTTGCGCCAGTAACATGTTTCAGCCGCTGGAGTCAGATATCGATCTCGAAAGGTGGCCACGCTGTTGTTGGCGATTCTCTCCGACAGAGCTGGATCATCCAGCAGAACTTGCATCTTCTCCGGTAGATCGGAGAAGTCTCGCTCCACCTCCACGAAGTTCTGGTCGGGTCCTGAGGAGACGAGGAGATAGTGGTGGTGTTGTATGAACTGGAGTTTATGAGCGATGACGACGGACTTGCAGGCTTGTCGATACTTCAGCGAGGCAGAATAGGATCGGCCTTGACGATGTTAGGTTAGTTGAACCAGCAGCTCACCAAGGGAGATCAGAACACACCTTCGACATGAGCAATATATCGATACTGGCAATGATCCTCCATGGTCATGAAATTCTCTCTGTTATGCCAGTCCAGCTCCTTTACGTCGCCCCAGGGTTGGTCTCTTGCAGCTTCCAGCAAACCTCGTCGCATCTTCGCCGCAAAGCTCAGCTTCCCTCTCCATACCAGCTTCTGCTTCTTCTCGTCCCAGGGATGTTCGGTCTTTTCGCGGCGCACGATGCGATCCACCACCGCATTATACGGCCCGATCGGCCTGTCCGTATGGCCGTTGTTCCACGACCAGAAACCAAAATCGGGCATCAGCCAAACTGCCTCCTCGTCGGGCTTCCGGGCAAGGATCCAAAGGGGATGATGCGGACCAGCCACGTCGTCCAGCTTGTCCTCGACAGAGAAGACAAACTCCGTTGATGGCATCGGTGCACCGGGATTGGTCACCAACGCGCGATGAATGGTGCTCAGTATCCCCAGGATCTTTTTTCGGTGGTCGGCGTTGTGAGCTCGCGTAGCCTTCACGTACAAATGTCCGTCGACGATGGCCGCTCGCGCCATGCTATTGATGAACTCGATGTCGTCCAGGTCGTTCATTGTGATTCCTCCTCGACCGTCCCATATCCCTTTGGCGCGATGAATATCCTCGAACAACCCCGGGAAAAAACTCTGGCATTGCGCGTCGCTGAGCGAGAGATTGTGCGCGTCGTAGACCGGGTTATATTTCCGATTCTCCGTCGGCGAAGACGTCGGTGCTTCTGCAGGGCATTGCAAGCAGGTGTCGCATTTGAAATCCAGCGCAGTTTCGCAGGCGCAGTGGCCAGCTGGAATCAAATGATTCAGTAATTGCGGGACATTGTCGCGATCGGAATTGACGCCGAACCACAATCCCCAAACAAGCAGGCCGACCAGCGCGCAGCAGACCAGATACAGAGGAAATAGATACCGGAGATGGATCCGGCTCAGCATGTTGACTCGAGAGGGGCCCGAATCATGTCCAGAGTCGAAGGTGGAAGGGTAGGGGTTTGGGGTTCTCCTTTTGTGTTGCCCCTATAATTCATCCACGCCCCAGGTAATGGCATGCATCACCCTTTTTTTTTTCATTCTAGCGTAACACAAAACCGCCCGCTCGTTCATGACGCAACCCTAGGCGAGAGCCGCAGCAGCAGCACTTTGCGTCGTCTGCGATCGCCAGTGAAAGAAGCCGATCGTGAAGGACTTTCGGCCGTCATTGGCGCGCCATAGCCACGAGAGCGCCGGACCCTGAACGAATTACCCAGACAGGTAGGCATTATCCTTGGCAGGGCCAATTCTTACCTGATAGCGAACCTCATGAGGGATAGATAGCCCCTGAAACGGGCGCGCGGGGACAGTCGGTGGGCTGCGATCGTCGTGTTGGTTGGCTGTGTCCGCTCCAGGGACCGTATGATTTGCTCGCGCGCAAAGGGTTACAAAGTGCAAAGCTTGCCATGTGCGCTAACCGTGATTTGGCAGGCGCAGGCAGTGGTTTGAAGAGTGTTATAGGTTCGGTTGGCCATTGGACTCCACCGCAATATCCACTCAGGATCTGTCTGTTGTGGGATGCTGGAACTTGGATGGGTCGACTGAGCTCAGCCTCGCCGGGCAGAATCGTTGTTCTGAATAAGCTTAAGGTGTTCGTTATATCTCGGTTCTTCATGTGTCGAGTTACTCGGGCAGTTTAACATTCCAGAGAAGGGCCTGATTGATGCACCCACTATTTTGGCAATTAACGCCGTTGCCTTCGACAGCTTCTGGGATATTATTATTAGCGAAGGAATGCAGCCCCAAACGCCAAGCCCCTAACCTGGAGACACCAAGCCTTTGGGGGGGCGCGACAAGACTCTTGGTCCAGCACCCTGCCGAGCGTCCTGCATGGAGCTGCTTCTCCGTAGTCCGTACGCCCTTTCATGCCTGAATATGGGTGCCTAGCATTGCAGGTGTCTGATAGGCCACAGGCTGCGTAGACCAGACTAAGCATTCCCCGTCAATAGTTACTAATTAGTGGGTGAGGGAGATGGAGATGGTGGGGATAGATAAGATAGTGCTCCAGTGTTCACCGTCCACGGCGTGGCAGAGTATTTTTAGTATTTCTGGGACCTTGATTTGCACCAGATGGAGAGCACATCACAGTTACACATTCCGTTGCTGCCTTCTGAACCAGAGTTGATGCTACACTATTTTATTTTGTTTCTTGTCAGGAAGAAACGGACGACTGGCTTCTGCTCGCGCTTGGTATTGCCATGGGTTAAATTAGGCAGCAGAAATCCGGACTGTCTTTGATTAATTCCAGTTTAGTTGCATGCAGACCCCAGCTAAAATGCCAGTCGCGCCTTATTTAACAATGTCTAGGCAACAGCGTACGGCCTGGGGACGAGGCAGAATTTTCATCCACTCGATCTCTTCCATCTTCGGATAATCTTACGCTAAGCTTTTGGCTGGCTGTTCTTGTCATGCTTTATGCCGATTGGAAACGTGTTCCGAGTTGCTTTTGCGATTCGCACAACGGGGTCAACGAAGCCAGGCTTACAATATTAAGGGGCGATAACACCAGAGGTTTGCATACTTCAGGGTGGCAACCTCTTCACCAGATATGTGATATGGTAAATGCGCCAACCGGCTAGCAGTGATCTTTGATTAGAAGTCTTGATCCGTGGGCGTCCACTGTACTAGATGGACACTGGACCGTGATTGAGACGATCAAAGGAAACAGGATCTTCGGACCTCTAAAACGTCCGTCAACTTCAAGCTTCGCTTCCCCGCCTAAGTAGTTTAGTACGTTTGTGACTAGGTGATTTAATTTATTTCTCATACGCAGTACAGAGTACAGTTTGAGTTAGTAGAATTAGTTCCTCCTCCAATTTACCCAGCACGATATGGGGCCACAGAGTAGCATTCAACAAGCAATACCCCACCAACTATCTCACTTAGTCCCTGATAAATCCAGGGAATCCACCATGTTCTGGGAACTAGCATATCCCGTCGGGTTTTGCCGATGATATTTTCATTTTCAACGGTAGTTCGCCTTTGTACGCCTTGCATTATCAACCGATTTTCCAAAGTCCCACTATTTGCTTCTTAGCGACAACACTGGAACATTTGGGGCATCAATTCTTTACATCGCACCCTTTGCTTTCCTGTTGTATCGAGTTTGGGATTAATTGGCATCTTCCGTGAATATTTTGTGTTTTGCATAGTTGACACGGGGTCTTGCGGTTGCTTGGGTTGTTCAAGCTATTCTTGTGTCTCCTTAGAACTGGTTCAATATATTCGAAACTAAGCAAGTAGAGGAAACCTATAACGCCTACCAGAGCCATATCTTGCTGGTGCAGTCGCCGGACAGCAGGACAGTCTTTAGGGCTTCCGATGGTCACGCTGCGGTGCCTAGGGCATCGAGATCTTTATCCACGTCCTCCTTTAGAATTGCGAGCCATACATGAAGTTATACGTGACTTCTTCCCTAGGTCTTGTCGATGTCCCTTGCCATTCATACCCGCGCCAGAATACCGATCCACTGCGCCTCTATTGCGCCGTATATCCCCCGTCTACAGGCACGCATGCCCCTGTCATCCAGCTGGCGTCCTCGCTAGCCAGTACGACCGCCATCCGCGCAATGTCTTCCGGCAGACCTGCTCCTTTGAGGGGATGCAAATTGTCCAACGCCGTCTTGGTCGTCACCCGAGTCGTAACGTCGCGGAATACAGCAGTTTGGGTGTCTACTCTGTCAGCATCGCACGGGCACGCCCGGGTAATACACCTACATCCAGGACAAAGGGCATTCACATGAATGCGATCGGGGGCGTAGTCCACAGCGACCTGGCGCGTCAAGTTGGCGATGGCTCCCTTGGAGGCGGAATACGATGCTAGTCCATCAAGTGGTCAGCCATCATCATATCTTGAATTCAGGCACATCGGAGAGCGGGTGAACGCACGCGTTTTCAACGTCCCGATCAACCCACAGATCGAAGCCATATTGATAATCCAGCCCCGATCGCCCGATTCATGCGGTTCCTGCGTCAGCATCTGTGCCGTCGCGTACTTGCATCCCAGGAAGACCGACTTGGCGTTCACGCGCATCGTCGTATCCCAGAGGTCCTCGTCGGTCTCGTGGATCCTCCCGGCTCTATGCGTCTCGAGCACCACGCCGGCGTTGTTCACGAGGCTGGTCTAGATGATTAATCCATCTTGTGTGCGACCGGACCAATACAAGCAGTTGGTAGAAGTATGACCTACATATCGAGACGTCCGAATTCCGTTGCTGCCGCTTGGACCATGTTCTCGACGGCCACCGCATCGCTGACATCCGTTGTCACGAAGATGGATCGTCCGCCGCCTCGCTGGATGGCTTCGTGCGTCGTGATTTCCAGCTCTTCGGGTACTTCGGCGCGAGCGGTCGGGGACAAATCCGCGCAGACAACGAGGGCTCCTTCGTTGGCGTAGCGGAGGGAGATGGCTCGACCGAGTCCGGACGAGGACCCGGTGACAATGGCAACTTTCTTATCGAGACGCATTATCGTGTCTACGGGTACAAGATTGAAGGTGACTACATTGGTACATCGCAGTGGCGGGGGCTGGGTTTATGAGCATCCTGGATCCAAGGTTATGCACGGCCAGCACACCTGGGATACGTCACCGGATGACTGCCAATCACGACGACGCCACGAACGAGGGGGATGAAGGGTGATATTCATGGTGGTTGGCCTGATGTCTGTGTGACTGTCATGCAGACGGTCTTGTGGTCTGCGAAGCCCATCTCCCAAGACTTTATTGACTTTGCGCCAGAGAGATCGCCATCCCTGCGCTTCAGGCTCTCGTGTAGTAGCTTGGCGTTTCTCTTTCGGACCGTTCAACTCAACATCTCAATATCTCAACCCTTTCGACTTATTTCTGATGTATCTTTCGTATTTCTCTTTTTCCCATTAGAGGCTGTCGATGAAAAGGAACTGCCGGACAAGCCTAAATGCAGACTGTTAGTATCCATAACACCCCCTACTAGTGCACACAAACTAATTTCATTCGACACGTTTTGGTATCGGATGCAAGAAGCCTGGGTGTATAATATGACTCATACCCTAGTCGCCAAGTAGCACCAAGGTCTTCATCAGAGAGGCAAATATCCCTGACGTGGGTTGTGGTCGTCAATGAAGTGCCGGTAGGAAACCGGCAAGCGCGGCGCCTTTCAGGATAACGTTAGGGTTTCAAAACGCCCCAATGGGCTATGATTTCAAAGGAATTAAATAACCGACATTTATCTTGTCCAGGCAAGAGATGACTGAGGTGCAACACTATCATACCCGGTTTTCACGGAGGATAACAGCTTCTGTAGCTCCCCACATTTGACAGCCCGAAGCCCATTCCTGTGTTTAAAATTATTCCAGGGCCGTTGCCCTTGCAAGTGCTTGTCGAAATGCCCCCCCCCGAAGCTTGGAATGTGTGACTCCTCCGACAATGCATGCCTCGACTTGGCGAAGGGATATTCTAGGAAGGAAGGAAGTGCCAGTATAGTTGCTGCAGTTTGTCCACTGTTCGATGGGCTCGTTACTCGGTTACCGGAGGCGTCGGGAAGAATTGAGGATAGGTTGCTGTTTCAGCCTGTAAATAGGCAAAGTATTGGACCTTGCTGCTCCCGACGGATCTCAAAATGCATGCTCTGTCGTGAAGGGTTATTCCCCTTGGCCTGCTGGCGAGCCATTTACTCGGGATGTGAGGGGTCTGAGGTGTCCAGCGGACTCCCCCTCCGAGGAGGAAGTGGCACTGTTGACGACAAATTAATGCTTGTAGGAACAAGCTTCAGGCGGTCTTCGGCTTCGTTATGCATATCTTTGTGCCCTGCACTGTTAACCAGGACGAAAGTAATAAATACGAAGAAGAGAGTTGGGTTTCTCTTTGGTGGTTTGCCCTTCTGGCTATGATTGGGAGCTGGGTGTACATACCGGAGCTTAGGTGCCGCACGTTGGCGGAATTTGACGGCATCTTTTCTCTAGTTAGGCGCCGCCGCGGGCGATGGGGAGAGAGTATGCAGGAGTCACTGGCCAGTGTGATGGGTTTAATAGTGTGGCAAATGTAATCTGACAGTACGACAGCCTCCCATGCCGGGGACGTCTGGATGAACACCAGTATAATATCTGCTTGTAAACGCCCTTCGCATGACGGAATCCTGCATGGCTTTTCGATTTAATAGGGAAATTGGATGCAGCAAGCTATTAATGATGCTTATTCTTGAAAAGGGACTGTGTTCAGGTCGAGATATGGAGTGAGCAGGTCACTTGATGGTCGTGGTTCAGTAGTATGAAGCGGACATCTACGAGGCCTTCCCCGATGTGAGGCTGTAGCTCGAGCTCTTCGTCCGTTTAGACTTGGTTCGTGGCATACCGCCAAGTATTGCCAATTTGTTGTTAGTAACAGATAAATTGGTTGACGTGTCGCCTGCGATCCGCATATTCCACGATATCTCCGGAGTAATTTGGATCAGTATACATTTGCCGATTTCCCAATATGGCTTCCGAGATTTTGCGCGCCTAAGTCGGTTCTTCTATGGCATGATACTGCGGCATTATGGAGTCGCCACTGTGCTTGCAAAATGCCTCACTCACCAGCGTCAAGGATGTCCTCGACAAGACAGTATTCGCCCTCTGGACGACCAACCAGCTACGCGGACCAAACCAACAGCTAACATACATCCCACGATGTGCATGCGGAGAGATTCGGTGAACAATGCATCCCCAGCCCATCCAAGCGATCCAAAGACCCCAGCAACTCCGCAATGGAGGCGGCCTCCACTAGCACGGAAGACGGCGACGAATTGATGCACAATGCCACTGGCCCAATGCACGCAGTGACAGCATGAAATCAGTAATTATAGAATAACAGAAACCGACCAGGCCATGGAGATGCCCCCAGGCAGCGCGGAAGTCCGCCGAGAACTGGTGGCAAGGCCAATCATAACGCCCGCAATCGCCGGCTATCCTCGGATGGCGAAGCAAAGCTTTCAACGTGGGTCTCAGGATGTTCAAACTGTTACTCAATTGCAACGACGCGGCATTCCCATTGGCAGCGGTGGAGCCCGCAGAGCTTGACTTTTTGTTTGCCGCTGAGCCTGTCCAATTGTCCGTGGCCCTTGTGTGTTATGCATCGACGATCCGAATCTCGCCTCGTGAGCCTCTGTTGCTGGTATGATGTAGCCGGCGATATCTGGCATGGTGATTGCAGTCTGTCCGCGGTAACCGCAATCGCTGGGGTCGGGAAACCCCTGGGTAGATATTCGTGGAGAACGGTTTCATCCCAACGCCCCCATCCCCAGATATCGCTCTTCCCAGCTTCCGGAGAGACATAACCGCCACGACCCACTACCCAGGAAATTTCTGCAAACGCGGCACTGCCCTTCCGTTGTTATCTCTGGCGTCGTTGTCCGTGGTCTCCGTTGTCTCCGCCATTGTCTTTTGTTCTCTGTCGACACTCCGCGCCTTCCGTTGACATCGACTTTGACCTCCCTCAACTCCATCCCCGGTACTAAGCAAGATGACATTGGAAGGCGTCAACCTCGCGGCCGATCCTATCGATAACAAACAGGTTGAGAAGGGTGATTTCCCCGAGGACGACCTTAAGGGTCAGGGAGACGCGTCGTACCATGACCCGTTTGGTAATGAAGAGACCGCGGAGGTCAAGTACAAGACGCTGAAGTGGTGGTAGGTTTGCTGCACTCGATAATACAACATGATACGAGAAGCTAATTGCGGGTAGGCAATGTGGAATGTGTATGTGACCTGGATGCGCTTGTCGTGTCGCAGCTAATTGTATAGTTATGATTGCCGAATCCGTCTCCCTCGGTGTCCTTTCGCTGCCAGCCACGTTGAACGCCCTGGGAATTGTCCCGTAAGTCCGACTAAGCTTCATGTACGAACCTATCTAACAGCGCAGCGCTGTCATCCTCATCGTCGGCCTCGGCCTCCTCGCCCTCTACACCGGCTATGTCATCGGCCAGTTCCGTCAGCGCTACCCCTTCATCCATAACCTGGCCGATGCGGGCGAGATCCTGATGGGCCGGTTTGGGCGTGAGCTGTTCGGTCTGGGCCAGATCCTGTTCTCCATCTTCATCATGGGCAGCCACATCGTCACCTTCACCGTTATGATGAACACCATCACCGACCACGGCACGTGCTCTATCGTCTTCAGCGTCGTCGGCATGATCATCTGCATGGTCCTGTCCCTGCCTCGCACAATCAAGAACATGACCTACATCTCGGTTGCCTGTACGCCTCGTCTTTCCCTTGCTACCTACGTCTGTCGCAGCCAGACCACTAACACTAACAACAACCCAGCCTTCCTCAGCATCTTCTCCGCCGTCATGATCACCATGATCGGCGTTGGTGTGCAGTACAAGGGCGGCGAGAACATCACCATCACCAACGAGACGAACCTCTACCACGCCTTCACGGCCGTCACCAACATCGTCTTCGCCTATTGCGCCCACGTCGCCTTCTTCGGCCTCATCGCCGAGATGGAAGAGCCTAAGGACTTCCCCAAGGCTCTGTGCATGCTGCAGGGCTTCGAGATCATCCTGTACGTCGTCGCCGCCGTCGTCATCTACTACTACGTCGGTGACGGCGTGGCTTCTCCAGCGCTGGGGTCTGCAGGACCGGTGCTCAAGAAGGTGGCGTATGGAATTGCCATTCCGACGGTATGTCGTCTCCTTCCTTTGTGTCCGATAGTACACAGAGGTGCTAATATGTTTAATAGATCGTCGGGGCCGGCGTCGTCAACGGCCACGTCGGTTTGAAATACATCTACGTGCGCATGTTCCGTCGCTCGGGGCGCATGCATAAGCGCGATCTGGTGTCCGTCGGGTCGTGGGTGGCCATCGGCCTGACCTGCTGGATTATTGCGTTTATTATCGCGCAGGGTATTCCGACATTTAACAACATTGTCAGCTTGATTGTATGTCTTCCTTCTCCTTTTACAACGCCCAGGTTGAGTGGAGGCTAATGTTGCTCGTTGAACAGAGTTCGCTATTCGCTAGTTGGTTCACTTGTATGCTTTCCTTCTCCCCCTATCCCATGCATTTACAATGGTAGTGATGCTAATCTGACCAGACGGCCTGAGCGGTGTCTACTGGCTGCACATCAACTGGGGCCGATGGTTCTCGTCGCCTCGCAAGATCTTCCTCACCTTCTTGAACATGATTATTGTGTTGATTGGTGGTGCTATTGTATGTCCCTTCTTCCCTTGCCTTCCCGTGTACTTCGAGGTAGAGATGCTAATCATTATCAGTGCGGTCTCGGTCTCTACGTATCCGGCAAAGCCATCCACGACGACAGTTCTAAGATGAGCTTTTCGTGCGCCAACACGGCCGACTAGGCTGTGTTTTGTTTCTTTTCTGTTGTTCTTTCTGCGGGTCTATTATGCGTGCATGGCATTGATTGATTCATTGATTGACGTATGTTGATATGCTTATTGATTTGTTTTGGTTGGCGAGCTATAGAATCTTTGGCTTCAGTTTGCACTTGTACAGGTTTTTATGAGTGTATATAGGGTATGATAATTAGAGTCTTCGTTCTGCGTAGAGCGAACGGAATTACTTGTTCTGGAGAGCTTGCTTTCTATTGCTGTATACTGATAGGCTTTTTTGAGGGCATCTCGAAGTAGTCGCAGTTGTACTCTAAAGAACGAAAGGTGTGGTCGTTCAATCTATACCCACCCATGACCTTTCCAGTATTGCACAAACTCATCTCTACCGAAAGAGAGAAAAAAAAGTTGAACCTAAGGAATAAGGGCAACGCAACCACAATAAATGTATATCCATGATATTAATATGCCTATATATATGTATCAAGAAAGTATAATCTAATATCCAACAAAAGAAAAAGATATTTTATCCCAACACCAATCGGTCCAGTCAACATCTAAACAACCCGCTGCAACAACTCCATCAACCCCCCCTGCAACTCTCCCCGTCTCAAACTCTCATAAATCACCGAAATCCACGATCCCACCGTCTTCTTGCTGCGTCCGTCCACCTCCGTACTCTCCGGCGTCGGATGTTCCACGAACCCTTGGTGGAAGGGGACCTTCAGATCATGCCGAACCGTCTTGTACAGCACCTTGGCGCCATCGCCGAGCAGTTCCGTGGTGTGCGGGTTGGCGATGAAGGACGACGATGTCTCGTCGTAGGTCTCTTGGATGATAGATGTGGCTTGTGTTTGCCAGGTCGAGAGGTCGGAGAGGCGGAGCGCAGAGGATGAGGACGCCGCGTTGACGATGACAGGGATGGCGGACTGCGCCGTTGTAGAGCAGCGGTCGGCGATGGGGATGCGAGTCGTCGTGGGCCAGGTCTTGGTGATCGTGGAGAGGACGCCGGCGCAGAGCGATGTTTGTTCGGTGTCTGAGAGGGAGGCACCCACGGTGCTGTTGGTGAGGTGTTCCAAGCGAGGCGTCACGCGCTCCAAGAACCGGATGTGCATGGCACGCAGGTCGAGTGCCTGGCAGGAGATGTACAGGTAGGCGGCGCTCATCAGAGACACCAACTCCACGGCTTGCATGGTGTAGCGGCCGGAGACCAGGGCGAGAGAGTTGACGGCCTGGTTGCGCATCTCGGCGGTCTGGACGTGTGCGGACACGGGGTGCGCGACGTAGGCCAGCTCGGCCATGTATGCGGCCATGGAGATATCGACGCCCTTCATGGTGAAGGAAAGCGACGGGTCGTCGGCGACCAGGTTGGTGGGCAGTCCGTTGTTGTAGTTCGGGTCGACCAGCTCGGTGGACTGCGCGAAGATAAGCTTGCCAATCATCTGCAGGCAGAGACGCGTCTTCTCCATGGCGGAGGTCACTGCGGCGGCTTGGAAGTTGGCGCCGCAGTAGATCTCACTGTTGACCGTGTCGACGAGAGGGTTGTCGCAGGACGAGTTCAGTTCCACGGAGACTTGACGGTCAGCGAGCATGAGGTCCTCCAGCTGAGGACCGACCCATTGCGGAACGCTGCGCCACGCATAGCGGTCTTGGATGAGACCGGAGCGCTTGCGGTCTTTCTCGCGCTGCACGCCGACGGCGAGCTGGGAGCCCTGCAGCAGCGAGAGCACGTTGCGGGCGCACTCGACCTGGCCGTCGTGGGGACGGGTGGCCTGGATGAAAGGATGGAAGCTCTCGGCAGTGCCGGTCATGGCCTCGACGCCCATGGCGGAGAGCGCCTGCACGAGGACGGCCAGCTGGTGAGACTCGTGCAGAGCTAAGCTGGCAACGCCGGCGGACACGGCAGTGCCGTTGACGAGACCCAAACCCTCCTTGGGTCCCATAGTCCGGGGCTCGATGCCGGCCTCGCGCAGCGCGTCGCGGGCGGTCATGATGCGAGGGTTGGAGGGAGCCCTGGGGTCGGCCACCTGGACGAAGATGTCCGGGCTGCCCTCGACGGCGCCGGCGATATAGGAGAGAGGCATGAGATCTCCGGAGGCGGAGACCGAGCCGCGCAGGGGAATGATGGGGGTGATGCGGTGCTTGAGCAACTGTAGTAAGCCGTCCAGGACCTTGATGGTCACGGCGGAGTGGCCACGGGCATTGCTGTTGGCACGCACGGCGATGGACGCACGCACCCAGGGAGCTGGCATAGAATGGGGACCGGGCGACGCCGTGTCCGTTGACTGGTCTTTATCGGCAGCAACAAGAACACCGGCCTGGGTGAGCTGCAGCAGAGCAGCCTGAAGGGAGGTGGCTCGGTCTGTACGGGAATCAGCACTTCCGCCGAATCCGGTGTTGACACCTTCAGAGATATAGAGTTAGCGAGGCTGTTTCAGTGGTTGGCAGGTAAGGCTGGGGAAAGGCACCGTAGACGCAGTATCCGTGATCCAGGTGGTCCATCAGGACATCAACGCTGGAGGTGATGCTATCGATGACATTGGGGTCTGACGAGAGTTCGGGGATGCAGTCATGGCTGAAGGTAGCGTTAGCGAAACCAAGCGAGGGAAGGAGTTAATGAACAACAGGGAACATACTATGCCACCGCAACCACCGACGCAATGTCGAGGCTATGTCCATCCAACTGGAGGTCCTTCTTGACTTTGATTTCCTGCAGACGATTCCACGTCCGGCAGGTCGTGCCAAGATGAGTCGGGGCAGAGGGAAGATGGGGCATTATGGATGAGGTGTGCAGGGGATGGTGTCGAGCAGAGCCTGCAGACAGTGCGAATAACTCCTCGGCTTTATACGCGGCCAGGACCGGATGCAGGGAAATGCCTGCGAGCAGATTGTCGTCGGTCTTGCCCCCTTGGGGGAAGGGTTCCACGAATTGACCCGAGTGGATGCGCAGGACTAGGACGGCATTAATCCCATGGTGACAAGAGAATCCGCTGTTTCGCTCAGGGGCCAGTCGTAACTGGATGGTCGAATTGCAAGCTGTGCGTCCGATTTGATAGTAGACGGCGTTTGCCAATATTCCAGTTTCAGTTTCATCCAATGGAATCCATAGTGCCGCTTCATGCATCTGTGTTCGGATTCCAGCCATTCGTTCCTGAATTCAAGGCGAACACCTCGCCACTGGACAGGTCAACTCGTGGGTTGATCAGAAAGCATTCGATTTCCAAATCATAACCTGGTCAGATCGCCCCACCCACGAAGAAGAACATGATCGTCGATCCAGGTGGGCCCGCATGAGAGCGTGCCGGTGACGAACCTTGGCTACTATAATAGATCATTTGCAATTGAGCGCCAGGACCCAGCCAGAAATCTGATAGCGTCGTGACTGGAGTCAAAGCTCGAGGCGCCAGAAGGACTGCAAGCCGTGCGGACCCTGGCCGAAGCCAATGATCAAAGCTCGAGACGGTGGATATACCGTGGCAGACCGGCATTCGCAAAGGAAAAGGAAACCCGATTCATGTTGATCGGGCCAGAGCCACTCGAGCCAGGCACGAGCCGGTTTCAGCTGAGGCTGCAGTGGGTCACGACGTGCGGAAGCCCTAACTGAGGCGTCTCATTTGCTGGCCTCGACAGGATGGAGACGCCCGGCATTTCTGTGTTTAAGGGCATGACTAGCAAGACTAGCGCAAGGTACTTTGGCTGGTGGAGCTGAGTATGCCGATCTCTCGGTAAGAAGCTGAGCTGGTCTTTTGTGTTGTGGAGACTGAGTCAGTATACTCGGATTTGTTCGCGTTACAGAGTCGAAAGGGTCGCAGCAGGGAGGTTCAGGTATTAGTGCGGCAGGTTCAGAGTAACTTATCTCAGACAGGTTCAGAAATCCTGTTTGAGCTTTCTAAACCTGCTTGAAATCATAATTCCTGAACCATTCCTTGGCCTGTTGAACCTGTCGCACTACCGGTAAATCTTGAACCTGTTCTAACTGAGTACCCCAGAGTCGAATCACATCCATCAAGCTGGTCTTGGTTTTCCTCTTCTTTTTTCTCGTTTAACCTCATCTTGACAAGTCATCCCAAACACCATGACATCCCCATTTCCTGCTATCGACGTTCCCTCCGTCGACCTCTGGAGCTTTCTCTTCGAGCGTGTCGACCGTCCTTATCCCGAGCAAAAAGGTACGTCAGTATAAGACTATCCCTCGTCTTCTATCTCTTGCAACTGCTGATCCAATCCCAGCGCTTTTCACCGACGCTGACACCGGTCGCTCTCTAAACTATGGACAAATCCGCCAGAAAGCCTTGACGTTCGGCCATGCGCTGCGTCGCAAGTGGAACTGGCAGAGCGGCGACGTGCTGGCTGTCTTTGCGCCCAACTCGATTGATCTGCCTCCTCTGATCTGGGGATCTCTGGCTATCGGCGGCGTTGTCTGCCCCGTGAATCCCAGCTACCGCGCCGAGGAGCTGCTGCACCCGCTGAAAGATGCAAAGGCCAAGGCGCTGGTGACCCAGCGCGCGCAGTATCCCGTGGCTCTCGAGGCCGCCCAAAAGGCTGGTCTGTTGGCGGATCGCGTGCTGGTGCTTGAAGAGCTGCCCGGTGATATGGTCGACGACGGCGTCACTTATGGCCCACACGAGGCCCCCGTCGCGCGGCCGGATACCGACCTGGCGTTTCTGGTGTACTCGTCCGGCACGACGGGTCTTCCCAAGGGAGTTATGCTGTCGCATCGCAACATGGTTGCCAACCTGCTGCAGTCGGCATCTGTCGACCAGGGCGTTCTGTCTTGGAACCAGGGCGTCAACGGGGAGGGCGATCGGGCTCTTGCTCTTCTTCCGTTCTTCCACATCTACGGTATGGTTTTTTTCTCTCTTGTCAGCTCGCACTAAGTATGAACCTGACTCTGTATGCGTATAGGACTGACCTATCTTCTCAACCACACGATATACCTTGGCCTCCACACCTTCGTGATGCCGCGCTTCCAATTCGACTCCTTCTGCCGCACCGTGCAAGACCAGTGCATCACCTACGCCTATGTCGTGCCGCCCGTCATCCTCGAGCTCGTCTCCAACCCGCGCGTCTCGCAGTATAACCTGCGCTCTCTGCGCATGATGCTGTCGGCGGCGGCGCCTCTGGCCACGGAGCTCATCCGCGCCCTGCGGGACAAACTGGATCTCTCGGTTCGTCAGGCCTACGGGATGAGCGAGTGCGCGCCGTGTACTCATATGCAGGTCTGTCCTCCCCTCCCCCCCCCTCCTCCTCCTACTTCGTCCTTTCCTGTTCGCTCAGGCTCAGCGCGATGGAATTGCTGATGCGTAAATGAATAAATTAGACCTGGTCCGAAGCACGCACGCACCCAGGATCAGTCGGCCGTCTCCTACCCAACATGCAGGCCAAATACGTGCCCGTAGAAGGCGAGACAAGCCGGTCCGCCGAGCTGTGGGTCAAAGGACCGAACGTCTTCCTGGGGTACCTCAACAATGCGAAGGCAGACGCCGAGTCGTTCTCCCCCGAGGGATACTACAAGACCGGAGACGTGGGGTACGAGGATGAGAACGGGCATTTCTACATCACGGACCGCGTCAAGGAGCTCATCAAGTATAATGGGTTCCAGGTGGCGCCAGCGGAGCTGGAGGCCATTATCCTGGGGCATCCCGGGGTGATGGACGTCGCTGTGACGGGGGTGAAGAGTGGGCAGTCGGGCACGGAGCTCCCGAGGGCTTATGTGGTTCCTGCGGTGGGATTTGAGGCTGGAAAGGCGTTGGCCGAGGAGGTGGTCACATTCGTGGCAGAGAAGGTTATCAGTTATAAGAAGTTGAGGGGGGGAGTGCATTTCGTCGAGGCCATCCCGAGGAATCCGTCGGGGAAGATTCTACGGAGGGAGTTGAAGAAGTTGGATCGGCAGGCGAAGTTGTAAGTTGTATGTACATCTGTATTGAAGTTAGAGTGTTTAGAATATTTTACTATATTTCAGTTGTGAGATCAGTTGATCCTAGACTATCCCCAGGTGGGAATACATATCTACAGTCCGGCCCAAGTATCCCCAAAATTCTGCATATTTCTTGAAAGGAGTTTCTAGACATGATTCTTGGGTGAAAGAACAGTGTACCCACTACAGTTTAGAAAGCCTTCGGCAGCCATCCACGAGACACGGATCGGAGTCCTTCTCCCTAATCGAGGATTCGAATCCTCAGGGGCATCACGGACCGCATGCCCCAGGGTTGGGTCCAGGATCGAGCCGATACCGACTGCGCAGTCCCAGGAACTCGGAAGTACTTCGGTGAGACGGTTCAACTAGTACGGCTTGTTTCCTGGTTGAATTCTTAATTTGTCAGATCCAAACCGACCTTTTGTATACTCCATGCATCATTGGCTCGCGGCATCTGCCGATTGACCCAGAATCGTGGATTCTTCTGGCCCCAAACCCAGCAATGCCGAGTCTCCACCGCACCAGCGGGACTTGAACCGCGTTGATGTCCCCGTGGGCCTCATGGTTTGGATGATTTGATCCCATCCAGTCCGTCTTGCTATGAGCTGATGGGTCTCCGGTCTCCACTGCTCCGTATATACCTGACTCGCGTCCTCTGGCCCGGCTATTTCCTCTGCGGGTGTTTTCAATCCGGATATTTGCACGGGTGTTTCGTAAGTGTCGTTCTTGAAGGGTGTTGATCTTCAATCGACACGGCAGATGGAAGACTTTTCTCTCCAGCCGCTGGGTCGACTCGGGAATTATTTGTCACGGACGAGCTGGCTGGCCGGGTCTTGCGGCATTTGCTTGCTTCCAATCCGTAAGTTGCTTATATTCTTCGGTGAATCGGTGCTGGCTGGAGCGGGTTCCTGGGAGAAGCTTGGCCATGGTTCCTCTGGATTGAATATCTGGTCGGGTCATTTGTGTTTTTCTTCGTCTACATAAGAATTGTCTTCTGGTGCCTTTATTCCTCTAAGTCTTCGCATTGTCTGCAATGGCGAGAAAGAATATCCGACAATTTCTGCTAAACATCCGTCCACCTCGGGGTTTCGTTATGCCGAGACAGGTTCAGGGAACAACTGAATATCCGCCGAGATTGCCGTCTCCCTAGTATTTATTTAAGAGCTCATATCCTTATCGACTGGCTTGTTCATCTGTGTCTGCACAGGAGGGATTGGACGCACTCTTTCAAGTTGTCCTGTCGGATCGCGGCGTTTCGTTGCATGCAAGGGATGAAAACGGACACAATCATTAATATGCCTTGGTTAGTGCATCAACAATATGACTATCAATCGATGATCCCGGCTATACTGGTCTACTGTAGCTGTATCGGCGTTGAAGCCTGGCCGAGGCTGACACAAAGACATTGTCAACTCCTCGGCCATCAGGATACCCCCAACGACATGGAACCGACAGTTCTAGCCTTCCACTCCCATCAGCACTAAGAAACCGACTGGTGCTTGGCCTGAGTAAGACGATCCTGCCTGGCCGGAAAAGGATAGCGCCGTGAAGAGGCGCCGCCTGTCATACTTGAGCCTGGGGGCCGGAAATGCCTGCATCTGCGATCTACACCAGGCTCGAGGAACTGTGCAGAACCCTAGTGAGTGGCGAGTTGTCATAAAATCCAGACTCGCAGGACAGAAGACCTCGCACATCCGGCAACGACCATCGCTGAGGGGAAGAACAGGCCGAGTGTGACGCAGCTTGTGATTCCGAGGTCCTCCGTCGGTTACGCTGCGTCGCTGTCCAGCAATCATCGTGCGAGTCCCTGCCAGTCGCTGCGTGATAAAACCATGCAAGATGCAGCCCCTCACCGTGCCAAGTCAACTAGCAGCTACGCCACCTGCTGCTTCCTAGCCAGCTACCCGAGGTTGCGTTGCACCACTTTGCGGTGGCCTCGTTCTTATACGGCCACTCCCCCGGTGCTGAATTGCCCGGTCGGCTTTGTTTCTCATCGGTCGCGATCACAGTGTTTTAAAATGGCTGGGACCAGCATCTCGCGCAATGTCGGCAATAGGGACTTTACGCAGTCCACCGTCGTGATCATCGGCGCTGGTATCTCGGGTATGTGGTTTCTCCGGTTGAAGCAAGGGTTGGATGGCTGGCTGATGGCATGAAGGGCTGTGTATGGCGATTAATCTGCTCAGGAGGACATCGTGTCGGAATTTTGTCATCCTCGAGAAAGGCAGCCAGGTGGGCGGCACCTGGTTTGATAATAAATATCCGGGATGCGCGTGCGACGGTATGCTTCTAAGGTATTCCTTGATGAGCGTTGTCTGACCTGCGCAGTCTGGGGTTCCCTGTACAGCTACTCGTTTGAGCAAAGATCCGACTGGTCAAGAGAATATCCCGACCAGGAAGAGATCCTCGTATGTATTCTCGACCTCGGCCTTGTCCGGGCGAGGCTAACGCCAACAGCAATACCTGATCGGCGTCGCAGAGAAATGGGGCCTCTTCAAATACATCCGGTTTAATTCAGTCGTACAGGAGGCTCGCTGGGATGATGGGAAACAACAATGGACGGTGGATGTGGAAGTCGCCGGTGCCAAAGATAGACAATACATCGAGTCGTACCAGATCACGACCGACTTCCTGATCTCCGCCGTGGGCCAGCTGAATACCCCTTACCAGCCCTTATTCGACGGTCTTGACGACTTCATGGGGAAAGTAATGCACTCGGCGCGATGGGACTGGAGCTACGACTTCACGGGGAAGCGCGTCGCCGTGATAGGAAACGGTACTGCTTGCTCGGCAATCCAACAATCAGATCATATCACAGAACTAATGCAACCGCCAAACAGGATCGACGTCTGTCCAAATCGTTGGCAGCATCGCCCCCTCCGTCTCGCAACTCACGGTCTACCAACGAACCCCCAACTGGATCATCCAACGCGGCGACGGGCCTATCTCCGCCATGCAGCGCTTCTTGCTGTCGCATATACCCCCCGTTCGATGGCTCAAACGGTCTTTTCAAATGCGATTCCGCGAATTCACCCACACCGGCCTGACGAATCACCGCTCTGCCCTCGCAAACTGGATCCGTGACGGTGCTATCGCGGGCATGAAGGCCCAGTTACCCGATAAACCGCAGTACTGGGATAAGCTGATCCCGGATTTTGCGCTGGGTTGTAAGCGCACGCTCCTTGTCGACGATTACTATTCGACTCTCAATCAGAAGCATGTCGAGCTGGACACGCGGACTATTCGCGGGATGACCGAGATGGGCGTCCAGACGGAGGATGGAGAAGTGAAGGACGTCGATCTGATTGTGATGGCGACGGGATTCCGTTCTGTCGAGTTCATGTTCCCTATCAAGATGTTTGGGAGGAATGGACGTCCGGTCTCGGAGGTCTGGAAGGACGGCGCCATGGCGTATAAGGGGACGACGGTCGAGGACATGCCAAACTTTGGCATGCTGTATGGACCGAATACGAATCTGGGTGAGTCTTGCAATTCAATAACCTGGGACATTGTACTGACGTGACAGGCCATAACTCTATCATCCTCATGATTGAGGCGCAATCCCGCTATCTATCCACGCTGATCCAAAGCGTCGCTAAAGCCAAGTCGCTGGGCAAGTCCCTAACCATCATCCCTAACCCAGATATCCTGCACCAATGGAACGATGATGTCCAAGCTCGGCTTAATAAATCCTCATTTGCGGACTCCTGCCAGAGCTGGTATAAGACCGAGAGTGGCCGGGTGACGAACAACTGGGATGGTACGGCGGTGCAGTACCAGAAAGAGATGGAGCGGGTGGCCTGGGACGACTATATTGTGGAAGGCACGGGCAAGCAGCTGGTCAAGGGGAAAAGGGTGTATGTTGGGAGGGTTGTCGAAGAGATGCCGATTAGTTACACGGCTCTGATGGTGGGTGTGGTGGCCCTGGGGGCTGGTGGAGTTGGATATATGAATGGGTTGACGGGCGAGAGGGTGAGGCAGTGGGTTGGGTATTTGGGATCGCAGTTGAAGGCCGGGCTTGTCAATTGAGCCGGATTGAACTTATGATGAAATGACTCTGCAACGTTCTATTTATCTAGTCAACGAACCCGTATAGGTATCTTCATTCATTTCCATTCCTGGGGGTACTGGTGGCCTTACTACGAAGAACATATTGTATGTCTCGCTGGCAGAGTCCTGGATCTTCACCATCTAGAACAAAGCCTTCTTGGCCAATTCTGGCATTATATGTATGCAGACTTTGATGATTCATGAGTAATTATGCCCTTCTGCGATAAGTTTCTACACCTATCTACAGGAGATGGCGGTGATCATCACTACGTAGTATATTGGTGAATATATCTCAGATGCCTATAGCTCCATCCTACAGTGAATTCTCGAAGGTGAATCTGATTCCAAACTCCAGAGGTGAATGTAGCGGTATATGTCCATATCCCCCGGTAGATCTTCCCCTCGGTTTGCGTGTCTATTACTAACCGTCCCAATACCAAGATATAGAGATTCATCATGTCTGCAACTTTTGTGTGTGGCACACACCATTACCCGTTCATACCGCTGAAATCGAGCCATTCGCTATCTGCTGATCATGCTGCTTCACATGGCAGCAAGATGTCGTGCAGGGGATATAGTAGTTTCTATAGGCCAAGCCGACATGCAGCCTCATATTTCCTTGCCTACACAGAAATTGATGCAAGCTGTTGCATGTCATTCGGCCTTTGATGTACATTTGGGCATCTCACAAGGCTTGGCTTGCCTCCACAATCGAAGAGGTTGAGAGAGGAGTTTGGGAACGCGTTGGCAGGCGACACTACATCTGCCCAAGAAAGAGGCGCCAACGGAGGATGACAAGAAGGACGAACAGGATGAGGGCCACGTTCGGTGAGTGATGATCTTGAAAGTCGACTGTGAAAGACACATTCGAGACCTGCAATATAGTCCGGTGAGCTGGTTTGGGGTGCCTGTCGGAGGTAGGTATTGTCCATTTCATAGAGGCAAGAACGCTGATGTTAATAGCGGTGGGGAGCTCACACGAGAGAAAGAGCAAGGACACGTCCTTGGATGCCATATGCTGTGTTTTGCGTCTCTGTTGAACCCTGGACGAACTTCGAAGCCGATGCTGCAGCTAGCATAAACGGCCCACGCTGGCGCCTGAACAGCGCCGTCATATGGCTCCAGGCACTCACAACGCCCAATGCCACCAGCCCGAATATTGCAAACGAGCATATTGTCGTGGGAGATGAGGCAGGGATTTTGGACCCGCTGCTGGGAGCAGCATGTCGAGCAGGTCATGTCGGCTGTCTTCAAAGACAGACAAATCGATGTGATCATTGGGGACTTTAGAGCCAGCAATTCTAACTATCAGAAGACCCCCGACATTGCTTGCTTCGCCGGCTCTGGAGATTCGAGCTTCGTTCGACAACTCAAGACATTCTTTCTGTATGCCAGCGCATGAGATATCGCACCTAGTCAGAGATGCCGAGTTGATGTGCGGAATACTCGGTAGGAGCATCGCCCATAGTATAAAATTGCCAAGGACATGTTCAATCTGAATCTTGCATACGGGCTACTCTCCACCTACGAAGAGATCTTCTTTTTGTGCCAGGTGCACGATCAGGCAACAGACTGGTCGACTATTGGCAGGAAGGAGTGAATGAGAGCATGTGTTTGAGAAAATGCATTTGGTACCTGGCCAACAGGGCCAATGTCACAGGTGTGGCATTGAACCAAACGCCAAACGGCCAAGAGATATAATAGGGGAAGTGGGCACATACTCAGTGTCTGTTATTTTATTTTTTTTCTTTTTCTGCTTCCTTATTTTTTGTATACGTGGTCCAGTGCTCGTTAAGATAGTTATCGTAGCGGATACCAATTGAAACTAGATCTATGTATAAGAGGGCGCCTAGATATGCAGCTCGCTCATGAATAAATTCACCCATCATTGTCCCTATACATTGCGGTAACATGGTTTTGGACGGAGCACAGAATGAAGAAAAACCATAGCATTGCAGTCAAATCTGGTAGCAAGGAGCACACCCAAGTATTCATTCTGCGAGAAGGGGGGGGGGGGGGGCGCAGG
>NGZO01000003.1:128318-175593 GCA_002215965.1 Aspergillus persii | reverse complement strand
GGGGGGGGGGGGGGGGGGGGGGGCGCAGGTGACTCGCCATGCCCCGAGTCCGGTACGTACGTGATACTGAGTGAATGAGCATTCACTTTTCGTGAAATGGCAGAATTTTCAAGAACCTAGGCAAACATGGTCCATTTCCTTCCTATCGCGCCCACCTCCCCTTTTCCACATTCCTTGATCACGCAATTCTTTGTCTTCGTATCTAGCCAATCGAGCGTGGATATAGCAGCTTATTCTTCACCTACCATCAAAAGTATCCATGAACCCAAGAGATGGCACCTGCAACCGGTAACTGCGCTTCCTGTGGGGAGCAGACCAGCTCCAGCTGTTCTCGTTGCCAGGATTCCCCAGATCCCGAGACTGGCAACACCAGCAGCATTTTCTACTGCAGCAAAATGTGTCAACAGGAGAACTGGCCCGATCATCAAGCCAAGTGCAAGGCTCGGGTGCATAGAAAAAAGCTTTTCCGCACTGCTGTCATCATCAAGGCGGCGTTCCTCATCTACAGGGCGCTGGAGTTTGACCTTGAGCTCTCGAAGATCGAGCTGCGTGACAACATTCTCTATCTTTACGACAACCAGAAGGACTTGACATGCCCTCCTAAGCGTGGTCCCTTCCCTGAGCATCTCACAACCAATCCTCAGCATCGAGAGGCTGCCCTTTGTTGGTTTCAATGCTCGTGTGCCTTGTCGTTGGCGAGCGGATTGATATACAAGCTCCTAGCCGGTGAGACCCTCCTCCCGTACTGATACACTATTGAGGAAACTAAGGCAAATCGTTACCTAGATGTCCCCAGTCAGCTCGAGAGCCTTGTCGTCAGCGTTGGAAACCCCCTTTTAACCACCCAATGCGTTCCTGGCCCTGACGCCCCGAACATTCCCTCTATTGATTCTACGACCATGCTTCATTCTATCCTCAAAGTCAAACTGTTGTCGAACGGAGATACCTGGGTACTTGACATAACAGGTGCTCAGCATGGCTTCAGAGATATCGTCATTCCATTCAGCAATTACATGTCCCAGTGCCGAATTGTTGATGGTCCATTCCCCTATATCTGTACCGTGACCTACGATCTGGATATAATTGATGCAATAGTATTCGAAAATGTCAAGCACGATACATTGAACGCGGAGCGCCCGGCACGCCAGCGTTTCGCTGCTTTTGCGAACGCAGTCAACAAGGACATTCTCGACGGGTCATCCAAAGAGTTTGAGGATAAAGTTGAAGCTTTCAAAACGGCATTGAAGGTACACATGTCTCTTGGGCCCACGGTCTGAGACAGCCTGGCTGTTTGAATTTCCTTCATCTGGGCGATCAGGGAGTAGCGTATGGTTCATGGAGAAAGGAGGCTTTTGAGCATGGAGACAAGGACATGTTTCATTATTCAGAGCAGTTTCAAAGAATCGGGTCGGTCTAGCAATTTCACACATAACAACTCAATTTCTTCGATGTAATTGCTCCTGAACAAGGCCGAGGTGACACCGTGAGCCTAAGTCTGACCTCCAACTGGGCATTAATTGGGCATATGTATAATTGATACAAGCCCCAACTAAGATCTCCCTGTGAGGAGCCCAAATAGACTTAGGCCATTCCAACCTTGCTTCGTCTTTGTATCAGGTTTATCAATCCACTCTTGGAAGCTAATTCGTACAGGATAAACCTCCTTTGCAGCTTGTACCTCCGCCTGTCGCTCGGGATACTCTCCGTTGACGAATCGATCGTGCGTGTCATTAATTATTTGCACACTATATCGTCAGTAGGCTGTGTGTGCCATCAAGAAATACAAGATGCTTACAGATTTTTTGTCGGTGCATTGACTTTCAAGACCAACCATGCGAGGTATCGTGAGAGGTATGAGCCAAAGAACCCGGCAGTAGGGCGGTATTGTTCCTCTATTTGGCTGGCTGTTAAGGATTCGGAGATGATAACCAGCTCATGCGATGAGCATTTACTAAAGTTCTGCATGCAAGGGAGGTTAGAAAGAAGCCAGACCAGACAATGGATGCTAAGCATGCCAACCTTGAAGATCGCCGCTACTACTCGCCCTATATCTTCCGCAGCCTGTGGATATTAGAACTCTGAGCTTGCACTTGATGGTTCCATTCTCACCACTAGGTCCAGGCGAGTCTCCGGGTTTAGACCGGTCTGCAGCACACTGACGGCTAAAGCACCGAGCATCCCGGAGAAATTCTCCATGAAGAAGCCGGGCTTCACGATACTGATTGCAGCGAGTGATTAGTAGAACTGTATATCAACCCCAGATGTTTAGACGTACGTCCAAGGCAACCCCGATCCTTTCACATGTCTCTCTATACTGACCTTCGCTTTCCCCGACAACTTCGACTGATCGTCATATTTTGGACCCGAACGCAGCGCGGAGGAGTAAACGAAAGCTGACACGTCGTATTGTAGGGCAATTCCTGCCAATAACTATGACAAATCAGGAAAGGATGCTTATTTTAAATCGGAGAGTACGGAATAGAACATACATACCTTCCCCTGGGTTTCTTCAGCATCTGCATTCTTCCCCAGACCCGGAAACGCCAGAACCATAAACACGCCCCAGATGCCGCCTTGGTTTTCCTTTGCGTACTCAAAGATTCGGACGATAGATAGGGGTTTATTTAGATCGCCTTCCACCACATCTACATGCTTCTCCTGAGCAAGAGCTTGCGCCGATAGACTTGCTTTGTTCCGTGTCAGCGCCAGGACATGATACTTCTCGGAGTCGGTGTTCTCATCTGGTCGTAGGGCGGTGATTAGGGATTGGCCTTGCTGACCGGTGGCTCCCGTGACAAGGATTGTTCGTGCCATGAGAGAGGGATTGTCAAGTCTGTCCTCACGAGAAATCTGGAGGGGGAAATACCTAGGTAGGTGGATGAACGGAGTGAGGTCGGTATGTCACTCTCCCTTGTGATTGGGCGAGTGCCTTACTGCTGCCTTGTCGCCTGAGGCACTAGTACTGGCATCCTTTCAATTACTTCTCACAACCGAGAATTGCACTGGGCTACCATGAAACTGTGCTGGGTTGTGTATCTCCATCAGATGGCAATCATGGAAAACCTTGGACCACTTCCGATCGCTTTGGCTAAAATGCGACCGTCCAGAGTGATTCGGTCAATGTACTGCCTCTCAGACCCCGTGCGGTCATGTGCCATCTGTGTGCCTAAGGTATCCGGATCTATTGCTGCCTGGGGCATCCGTTCAGAGAGCCACCTCCGAAAAACAGATTGCCCTCTAATACAAAGAATCTTTACTGATGCATAAATAAAGCTATCTACGAGTATTATGCTTGCGTCCTTTTCCCGCCACCGTTTTAAGCTGTTGCATGCGATATTGTCATGGCCGTAGAATCCTGAATGCGCCCCCAACCAGGTGCAAGCTTCCTGTGACAAGCAGCTGCATACCATTTTCGCGATCTCCCAATTCCCTGGCAAGCTTAATTGCGCGCTCGATTGTAGGCGTACTCGTAACCGTGGCCCCTGGGTCGAGTTGCGTCCACGCCTTAGTGTACGCAGTATATAACGTATCTCATAAACGAGTCGGCACCACAAGCGAGCCGGCACTTGCGTATTCCCATAGAAAACAGCCATTTTATAGACTTGAATAGCACAACCACAACATATTATTTAGGTCTAAATAATCATTATTCTATACTATACTTCCGTATAATATATATATTTTTTATTGGTAAGCCTTTATAATGCCTAATAATCTAGGTAATATAAATTACAGTTGTATTTTTAAATTTCTAATAAAACTAGCTATACAGGCTTCAAAAAATTACTAAAAATTATTGAAAAACTATTTTGTATTAATAATAGATACGTATATACTATACTATTTACGCAGATTATACGATTATATTGTGGTTGTGTTATTCAAGTCTATAAAATGGCTGTTTTCTATGGGAATACGCAAGTGCCGGCTCGCTTGTGGTGCCGACTCGTTTATGAGATACGTTAGGAATCCATCTTACTAAGTTACTATAGATGCAGGTTGACACCTCAGGCATCTAGCTCCAGCGCACAGCCACGTAGCAACCAGACAAACAGGACAAACAGGCTAAAAATATCGCTTGGCTCTGCGGCGCTAACCCTATCGGGGCAAGTGTTTACTCGGTGAACGCGTAGGCATCAACCGTCGACCGGCAACTCATGTGAGCCACACTTGAATAAATATCGTCAGCTGCGGTGCCCCCGTTGCTTTCTGCAGAACCGAGAACAAACATCATGGCGCCCTACTATCAGTCGCTGGCAACCAGAGCCCTGGAAGCGGCAGACCCTCATGTCGTCAAGCGCGATCTCACCGTCAACCACACCCAGGCGGTGACTCTAGGGGTAATGGCCGCCTACGTGGTGGTGATTGCACTTCTGTGGAACCTACCATACGTTCGATGGTCGTTGTGGCCGTTCAAGGTAAGTCGAGGGCTCGGAATTCCACGAGCAATGTTTGCTCATTCGTACCAGATGCTTGTTATTGCTTTCCATGAATTCGGCCATGCCATCACTGCATNTGCCTGAGGTGTCAACCTGCATCTATAGTAACTTAGTAAGATGGATTCCTAACGTATCTCATAAACGAGTCGGCACCACAAGCGAGCCGGCACTTGCGTATTCCCATAGAAAACAGCCATTTTATAGACTTGAATAACACAACCACATTATAATCGTATAATCTGCGTAAATAGTATAGTATATACGTATCTATTATTAATACAAAATAGTTTTTCAATAATTTTTAGTAATTTTTTGAAGCCTGTATAGCTAGTTTTATTAGAAATTTAAAAATACAACTGTAATTTATATTACCTAGATTATTAGGCATTATAAAGGCTTACCAATAAAAAATATATATATTATACGGAAGTATAGTATAGAATAATGATTATTTAGACCTAAATAATATGTTGTGGTTGTGCTATTCAAGTCTATAAAATGGCTGTTTTCTATGGGAATACGCAAGTGCCGGCTCGCTTGTGGTGCCGACTCGTTTATGAGATACGTTAGTTAGTTCATGGATTGATGACTCAGGAACTTAGAAAGGTTGGTCAGTACATGTCACTTGAAGCATCTGCGAGGGCTTAATAACTGTGACTTACTTTTAGAGCCTTTAAAGCTATCATCCTTCACTTTGTAGGACGTGAAAATGACATACTCCGGCTTCGCGTTGTTCCTCAACAATGCATGCGCCAAAGACCGGACGAGCTCCAGCCCATCTCGCGATTCCGACAAGTGACTGAAGATCAGGGCGCAGCGGCTTCTCCTGTTCTCTGATCGTATCCCGTGGTTTGATAGACAATATGTGTCCTTTGTATTGATTGCAACCCATTCCGCAGCTGAGGAAAGAGTGGAAAGCCAAAATAGCTAGCAATTGCAGATACCGAGGTTGCCAGGTGAATTTAGCACCGTGTTCGGTATTCTGAAGCATCAGGCGATCCCATACATCAAAGAAGTATTTGGTAAACAAAGGCTCCGGGACGGAACGGTCGTCGATCTGGATTCTTCCCCGAATGCACCGTAGATGGGGCCCGGTATAGAGTCCGATGCGGCTGGGAAATCCCGTTCGTAGGCTATGTACATGAAGAAGGCCTCTTGTAAAAGCGCAGGTACTTCCTTTGCCTTTGGTGCCGCTGACATGGATGATGTTTAGAGCATTGACCTCATTGTCCTAAACAATATCAGAACTGCCCGTTTATCACATGAATTACCGGTTCTTACTGAGTGTCCCAGCATCTGCAGCCACTCTCTCATTCCAACCATGCTTGGCACACCTCTGAGGGGCTGTTTAGCCCCCATGGCAGCTGCATCTTCTGCAATGCCTGTTGTGATCTCAGTACTTGTTGGTCGGGCAATGCGTCTTCTCGTTTCGAGGAGTTTGAGCGCATTCTTCACACTGTGAATTCCAGCAAACGCACGTGGCAGGAATAATTACCTGGTAAGAGCGATTAGCCGTGGCCACTGTGCGGTGTGAATAGGATTTTTCTAATGTAACAACAGCCTTCTGCATGAGGCCTGCGTCCAACGCCGCGATGTTTGCCAAGAGCTTGCCCATAACTGCAAGGTTGCTCCCATTATGCACGGTTCGTTAGACTGGGGGCGATACTGAAGTCAGTATTCAAAGATTCCCTAACCGAGAAAGAAGATCTCATAGACGGGCTGCTGAACACGCTGTTGGTCCTCAGTGCAACCTATCAACAGCGTCTTTTCAAAGGTGAGATACGGTGCTGGTTTTTTTTTTTTTTTTTTTTTCCAGACAAACGCCGGTATCTTCTGTGCTAAAATCCCCCTAAACTAGGGCGAACAAACACAGGCGGGCGGGTTCTTTCCTGAACATGGAGTTGGTGAGGCTTACTCGAGGAAAATGGGTCTCTGTATGTGTCCATGTATTGATAGAGTCTCCATGTAGGCCATGGGTTGCGACCAGACTGCCTTCTTGGTAAGTCCCGTGTTCGCTGTTACAGCTGAGTGGGAACTGATCTCATAAACTTTAGTATGTATGGAATTATTTTATCATATAATATGTCTTCTTAATTTTGAATGCATCGTATATGATGGTCATGTATTTTTTCATGTGCTACCTGGTTAAGACACTAGCTTATTCCATCAATATACTAAAACGTTCTGGTTGATTACATTCAGAAAAGCGTGTATACTCTATTGCATATTCTGCTAATGGCATTTAATGAGACCTTAGAAAGTACGGGATGTAATGTTCATAATATAGCCCTGTTCTGCCGGTCTTGTATCCCGTCAAGCTCCAATAGCCACTCTATTCTATCCTTTACCACACCGAAGCTACGTGCTGCGGCAACCGAATCAATAATATACATGCCTTTTAAGTTCCCCTGTTTAGAACCCAGCAAACAGTGCAAGTCCTGCGAACACCACGGAGAGCCCATAAGCAGACACCAACCCGGAGCCATCATTGCTTAAAGGAGGAGTGGAAGAGGATGGAGAAGGCAGTGCAGAGCCAGACGGAGTGGAAGGAATTGTCCCATTCCCATCCGGCTTCGGCACATCGTACAACTTGGCAAACCGCATCTCGTTCTTCCCGAAGTCATACACAGAGAGAATGCTTTTCAAGAATGATGCGCCGATGATGTTGATCGTTAGCTTGCCCTTGACGGCGACATTCTGGGAACTGCTGATGGCCGAGATACAGCCTTTTCCGGTCTGATAGATCAGATCTTCCGGTTGGTGGAAGAACGTCTGGTTTCCGATTCTCAGCCCGAACTTGGGAGGCGTCGCGGTGCAGCTGACGCTATATGCTTTGGTCTCGGGGTCGTAGACTGCGGGCGGCGAGAAGCGCGAGTTCACGGAGTCTGCGATTTCCTGGGGCACGAACGAAAGCTCGTTGCCGATGTCGAAGAAGCCTTGGAAGGAGGTGTTGTTGCTGTCCAAGCTACTGTTTGATGCACCGTATACCGCGCCGCCGAATGACGTGGCCCAGTAAGATCGGACCCGTTTGTTGGAGGTGAATTCCAACGGTATATTCTCAATGATCTCGACGGGAACAACGGCAAATTGTGAGCTGTGCTTGACGGGTGGGAGTCCGCCGATGGTCAGGTAGCCTCCGAATCCCACTGAGGTGTTGCGTGGCGTGTGTGCCAAGGCAATACTGAAGTAGGAGTCAGTCAGGCCTTTCTTCCATGCGGTGACGAGCAGCGGGTCGTAAGGAAGGCGATTGAAGAAGAAGGTTGTGTTATCGTTCTTGTCTGCTGGATGAGCCGAAGTAATGGATGGATATGCGAGACCCAGGAGTCCGCTGTTCACCCCGTCGCCCATGGGATGCGACTGGTTGGCAATAGCCACTTTCTGGTCTTTCACGATTATTCCGTTGATCGTGACCTCTTCGTATGCCATCACACCGCTGGCAATGCCCGCTCCGTATTCAATCCCAAAGATCTCGTTGGGGATCTCACGGTAGGTGCTGGACTCGTGGTAGGTATGGTTGGCGTACCCACATTCGTGTCGAGGGATGGTTTGGTTCGTCTCCGGGCTGATGCAGGCGAAGCCATCGCGCATGATGTAGGTGTCGCTGCTGCCGGTATCGACTAGCATTTGGAAGGTTTGGCCTCCAATAGTCACGGGCGTGTCAAAGACACTGCCATACTCCGTGCCCGTGAGCTTGGACGTGGCATCAGAGGATCGGACCCTCAAGGGCAATGTTCGGGCCCCAGCGAGGGTGAGTCCACCCACAGTATAAAGAAATAGAACGGCTTTCATGACGTGAGAAGAAAGAGAGGAGGAAACTGGGATGGTGATGGCCCCAACGACTGATTTACATCCGCTTCTATATATCTTTTGGATGCCGTCGTTTATTTTAGTCCCTATATAAGGCATATTTGATCAGCAATCTAGTGAGAGGCTAGTTGGACTACCAAACCTACGAAATCCTCTGACTGGGGCTAAAAATCCTGCAAGGATCTCCAAGGCTTTAGTGAAACAATTCACAGCCCAGAGTATGATGGACACTACTAAGTCTAAGCTACTCGAGCGCTCGTATATTTTAGTGTGCATTTGACATGCCACATATCCACATTCCCGTCGATGATTGGATTCTGTGAATATCAACATGCCTAAGTATATCTGGCAGCCTTACAGTGACAGCCTTGGAAGTGAGCCTCACGCTAGAAGCTTCGTACATTTCCTTGGGATTGTGGTTCTCCAACGGAATTCACTAACTACTCTATACGTAGAGAAACTGAATTGAACTGCCACCCTCTTGTTGCGTCCAGACTGTCACCTATCAGAGAAAGAGAGAAAAATAAAATAAAGTAAAGTAACTCAAACTACACTACCATTACAGTAAAATACGATCCAGAAACAAAAAAGCGTAGCCAAAACCGACAAGGGGAGACTCAAACAATCTCGACGAAGAGAAGTCCTTCCCTTGGTTCTGCTGTATCCACTCCGGCACATGACAGCCCTCCTTGGTGCCTCTTGCACGATTGAGGAATTCGCAGTCTCAAAGCTTCCCTGGTCCGCGGATGACCTCCACGAGGCTGCTCAGTTCCTCGGCCGCGCCACCTTCTGAAATTCTGGCCTTCATGAGGCTCAATAGTGGACCAAACGGCTCACATGAAACGCCCTGGTTAGAGTGGACCTCGTTCATGCTCTCAAGCGTTTCTGCGAGGAGGCTCAACGGCATGCCTTTGCCATCGTCTCTGATGTAGTCACGACTGTCGATCTGCTTAGCATAGTCCCCTAGTAATGCCAAAACACCGTGCGAAAGAAATGGGACCAGCTCCTCGGACAGTAATCGCTCAGCACCTCCTGTCTGGTACAGCTTGGATGACTTCAGGACTGTCACCGATTGTAGAAAACCAAGAGTCAAACCGAAGAAAGAATCCATCACGATACACCCTATCACCGACGCTGAGGCAGGATCGTCTCCGAGGTAGACGGACCGACCAAAAACTTTGAACTCGTCCTGTATGGATGTGAAGGCTCTCTCGTCTCCGGCATAGTAAATTGGTGACTCTGGCAGACCTAGGAGATCTGGCGATGCGAGAATAACCCCTTGGAGACACGCCGAGAAGGACAGCCTCTTGGCCAGTTCGTGAGTCACCCGAGCTTGGGACTGAGTCCCAGACGTATAGTTGACTAAAGTCCGGCCTGTGCAGCAATGAGCGTCCACATCTCCCAGGACATCATTGACAGCCTGTGCATTGAGAAGGCACACGATGACCAGGTCACTTGCTCCAATACATTCGGTCACTGAAGCAGTGGGAAGTGCACCTTCAGCGACCAACGAGTGGACTTTCGCAGAGGAACGATTCCAGACCGTCGTCCTCCATCCAGTTTCAAGACATTTTCGGGCAAGTGCAGAGCCCATCAGCCCGAGGCCAATAATTGAAACAGAGCGTTCGATGGGCATTCCAGCGATTTAGTCGAGTAAACAGAAGGATGGAGGGATCTTATGTAATTGGGAAATGTAAAACTCTGGACTGGAATAGGATACTGAATTTATACCACGTCTTTACTGACTGATTGAGGCAGGTTTACCTCCTCTCTTTCACGGCATCCGAGGTCTCCGCGGCTCCGTGTAGGCGACGATCTGCGGGGGGTCGCCGACGATCTTCTGGCCCACACAATGTTATTCCATCAGCCTGCAGTATCGGCACTGGATGCAGGGCGCGGATCCGCAGGCAGCAGAAGAGGAGCGGGTCAAATGTATGCACAGATCATCTTCCCTATCGGACTCTCCACATGGCTCCGCGGCTCCGAATAGATGCAGCCAAAGAACGCTAGACACTGCAGCACTGCCCAAAGGCTAGTCGAATTCTCAATTCTCACGGGCTGCAGGAGACGGTCTGGAACCACAGGGCCTTGTGCGAGTATATCATTATTGGAAATCAACAACATGCTGCTTCTGGATGGTTCGGACGGCCCCGCGGACCGAGCCACGCACGCAGTGGGCCTCGAGAACCACAAGCACGCATCGTTACAGAATTAGACCTGCAATTCTGCACTGGGCTGGTTGTCTCTTGGCGGTTTTGTATCCGGAGCCGCGGATCACTTGCGTCGTGTGGGCGCTATGGCTCCGCTATAGGGGTCAGATGGTGAGCACAGATGCATACGACACAGCAACTCCCTGGCTGTGCGTGCAAGAGATACGGCTTCCAGTCCCAGATTAAGCAGGCGATCGACCTTCAACATAATATAAAAGAAGACTTTACACCTTCCAAAGTTTCATTGCAAGATCGGATTGTCACAGACACAACGAAACGAGTCTCATACACCATGACGAGCCCATTTTCCGACAGTACCACAGCCAAGCTGATCTCACAGCTGTATCAAGACCCAGGCCTTCCTGCGAAAGATCCAACCATCTCTTCATGGCAAGAACCACCGCATCATCTCGCCGATGTCCAGTCCGAAAGTCTTACCCCGGTTACCGATTTTGCAATCATCGGCTCTGGAATCACCGGTTGCAGCGTGGCCAAACACCTTCTTGAGAGTCCTCTGTCGGGTGAGAAGAGGGTGACGGTATTTGAAGCACGTACGTTGGCCAGCGGTGCCACAAGCCGTAATGCCGGCTTCTTGGTATCCGGCATTCCCAAGATGTTTGCGCGTTTGGTAGAGGGGTACGGCAAGGATATGGCGATTCACCTCGCTCGATACTGCAACAGGACGATCGAGCAGATCCTCGAGCTAGCCTCTTCCGAGGGTCCAGAGCTCAAAGAGGCATGCCAAATCCGGCAGGTTGATTGTGTAACGGCATTTCAAAGCCCTGAGGCCCTTGCTGAGACTATAGCCTCGTTCCAGCAGTATGCAAAGTTGGTTCCAGAGGATACACAGGCCCGATTGGTCTATGGCAAGGAGGAGGCAGAGAAGGTATGACCTGGAGTCACGATCGCGCTGTATATGAAGACTTTTCTAATGGTAGTAGAAATTCGACCTCAAGAATTTTGCAGGAGCTGTCTCCACTGCATCTCATGTGCTCTCGCCTTACCGCTTGATTACCGGCCTCTTTGAGAAGCTCCTTGGTCGTTATTCTGGTCGCTTCTCAGTCGAGACCAACACGCCCGTGACTTCAATCCTAGTCTCGCACACCGATGTCCACTACCCATATGTGGTTCAAACACCCCGTGGGAATGTGCGTGCGGCAAAGATATTCTACTGCATGAACGGCCATACAAGCCATCTTCTTCCCAACCTGCGTGGCAAAATCTATCCATCTCGCGTGACAAACTCCTGCCAAACGCCTGGTCCTCAGTTTCCCGACGTCAGCTCGAAGTACTCTTACATGTTCTTTACTAGTCCAAATTACGATTCTACCTCTGGACTTATGGAACCGGGCATGTATTGGATGCAACAGGATCGCCTCAGCGGGAACCTCATCTTTGGGGGAGACCGTCAGCACATTCAAAACATCATGACCGGGGACGACAGCAAAGTCAGTTTCACATCGGAGACGAACGTCTCTACTCGCCTCCCGGAACTGTTTGCTACAGGTTGGAAGGACCCTGTCAGTGGAACAACGGCCGCAGCATCCGAAGTCCGGAGAGTGTGGACGGGAATTCTGGGCATGACGCCCGATAATTTCCCCCTAGTTGGGGAGGTGCCGCAACGCATCACTGGTCGGCGAATTGACCGAGGTGAATGGATTGCTGCGGGATACAATGGCGTCGGTATGACTCAGTGCTGGTCTTGCGGTGAGGCTATTGCGACAATGGCTTTGGGAGCTCCGAAGCCACAATGGCTGCCTGGTATGGTACTTGCGACTGAAGAGCGTCTGCTGGATGAGCAGTATATGGGCAGCGAGGCAGCACTCGGTTCTTTCTATGGAAAGCTATAGATATGAGTCGCTTGTCGGTTGTTTGTGGTTTCTCCTTTAGCTTGTGGTGGTCATTCTTATGTCGATATGTGCGTCGGAAATACAACGTCTAATTTGTATGCCGACATAGCAGCCGATGCACCACAATAAGGGGTGTCTAAACCAGATCTTCATATACATAAATCGTTAATACATACGTTTCCTAGCCCTATCCCTTGCTGACTATGAATCCATCAATACCACGCAGCCAGTATGTAAGTGCCCTCGATATGCAATCATGTCCAGGATGGTGGCAATGGGGGTCGCAAAGGACGGGTTCGGACAAAACCCATCCTCCGTCTAATCTGATTTTCATAACAAGTACATCATGCTACAAGGAGCTTGGTTTACGTAGATGCAAGACGGGTTTGTTAAGTGCGCAGCTAAAGATAAAGGGCTTGGCCAAATATCACAAGGCTGCCACAACCCCTTGATGCGCCGCAAGGCAATGGTGCCTTGTGGCCCTAAGAGCACCAAGATTCCTCCAAAAATCCCACAACTTGCTTCAGAATCATCTTCACCTTGTCTTATGTGAAATCCCTAGCTACCCTGGTGCGATCCCAGGAATTATGCGCCTTACCTCGGATATCACCTGGTTCGACGACGACAGATGGATTGGCCGCGATAAAACATTCAATACCCCCTCCCCATCGGGATGGAACGTTGAGTAGAAGCTTAAAGAACGTGAGATACTATATGAGGAATTCATATGTAGAAAAATGGAGTTCCATTCAGAGGCTCATGCAATCTTTGTATGTGTTGACTCGAGTGGCAAACATGAGCGAGCTATACTCAAAGTTCGAATGCAGTATGGTCCGAGTGATGCCTTAAGCTTTGGTATTTAAACTGATGCGTCTTCCAGGATTCCGTGGTACGGATCGGCTTTCAAAAAGGCAGAAGAGAGAGCAAAGCAGGCTTTACCGGACATGGATATTCTAACGAGAATCGAATTAGATGCTCTTCAATGCCTGAGTAAGGCAGGCTGTCGGTCCAGTCCAAAACCTCTTGCCTGGAAGCATGAAACCCAGCTTAAGACTGGTTGGGTTCCTGGTGGCTACATTGATTATATACTGATTGAAAGATTGCCGGGACTCATGCCAGTGGATTTGGTCCGCGAAGGGACAGATGAAGAACGAATCCGACTTCGGAATGTATTTAAGGAAGCGTACTTGTAAGTATTTACCTTCTAGTCGACGGGAAATGCTAAACCCCTCGGATACAGGGAATGTATGGCGTGTGGTGTGGTTCATCCCGATTCAGGGATACGAACTCTTCTCTGGGACAGTGAAAAGGGCAAATGGTCAGTTCTCTCACTCAGCCCAGCCTCCAGATCTAACCGCTCTATTACCGTCTGCTAATATAATGTGGGCTCTTAGCTACCTCGTGGATTGGGAACACTCTTCTAAAACCACTAGCGAAGATAAATGGCATGATTCAGAATATTTTTCGTCGAATTTACTAACACCCAAGGAGGTGGAGGAGCAAGAAGCCTCGGGGGACTGGGAATTGGGCTAAAGGTCACTTCATGGCTTAGCAGAAGACATGTAACTACAACACTTCTTCTGTAAATATTTGGATTCGTGGGCATACATATGATTATATGCATAGTGAAGTCAGCCAGCCTGAAGCAGCATTTACATATATGATCTATCGTTATCCTATTGACTTTGGCAATGGAGAAAGGAACGGCTAGGTACACGATCCTCTGGCCTGTTAACAAACTACCGACGATCGCCGACGGCACTCCATCGTTTCCACACGCTCCATATACGTCCTGATTTCCCGATCAATAGCATCCTCCTGACCACTGCTGCTTTGGCGCCCCTGGCGTGATCGATGCGAGCTTGATTCCTGCGGTGTATATGATAATGGACTATTGTTCATACAACCTCCCTTGGCGATCTGAATCAACCGTCCCAAAATGGCGTATTCAAGCTTGAACTTGATGCTGTAAGCGACGGGCTTGAACATGACCTGCAGCGCATAATATCCAGCATATTCAATTCCGACGACGGCGACATCAAGAATGAGGATTATTACGTTGACGACGAGTAGATGTGCGATGATTTTATTATTGTGGCTTTCGTGGCGGATTCGTAATGTCTTCGCCGTTTCCCAGATATAGGTCCCCGATATAACGACTTCCTGAGCGCAGAACCACACAAGCTGGATTCTTTCCATGATGCTGTACCCTTTTGCAAATCGATCTATCGTAATAGACCCGTACATAAGGACAATCGTGGGCACGTGTAGGATGATCGCGTCGACGATGATCAGGATCAGAATCGTCTTTAGAACTTTCTGCTCTTGTAGGACGAGGCCGAGTCGCGACCACAGGACCAGCGAATGTCCTGTAACCATAACGCACCAGCTCGAAAGGATCAAGGTCACCGAGACATAAGGGGAAATTCCGAGGGAAAAGATGTAGAATATGTAGCCCAAACAATGAGGGATGAGGCTAGCAGAGGCGATCAACAAACTCCAGAAATAGCAGCCACGGTATCGCCTGAAGGTGTTGAAGCATAGGATGATCAATTCAATAGAATTGCACCAGGCTATAGCAGCGAAGACCGAAATAACGTATTTCTGCACCTCGTCACTAGAATTGCCCTCTTCCCAAATGGTGTCGCTTGTGCCGCCATCATGGGGGAAACGCATAGGGAAATCATCCTCCCAGGCAATGCGAGTGATGAGCAAAGTCAGAGGCTTTCAAGGGATTTTGGGGGTCTTTGAGCCTGAGGATCGACGAGGAGTGTTGGAGACCTAGACCTTGTGCGGAGAGTTGGCAAGGGATGAGCCATGGGTGCGAATGCGGCCAACGCCAACATTCCATGGAAAGGCGTGGAATGCATCACTCCCATAGGCAGAATCCCATGTCAATGACACGCTGGAGTCTCCTAAGCTTGTCGTCTAGGCCAGTGGTGACCAGCTCCCTTCTTGAAGCTGCACCTTATAGGCCCAGATGCCCGATGGCAAAGCCAAATCGCCTGATCGCCGGGAATTTCCAGGAGGATTGGTGCTCGCTAGGGGCAACATGCCTCGCCGAATCCGTTTAACACAATCGAACCTGAATTTTGGCGCCTACCGACACTGTCGGTCTCGCCGCTCCTGAGAATCCGTTTCCGAATCCGTGTTTATGTAATGCAATATATGGAGCCCATTTCTCTATGAGTTATTGACTGTCTCGAGAGTTCATGGCCTGGCCGGGGATGAAGGCGAATTGTAATCCGGTTTCTTCAGGCTGTACATTTGGTATCTGGTCAAATAGTGGCTGCAAAAACTCGGTTTAAAAAATGAATGAAGAGTCAATGAGCAAGAGACTCCATAGCAGGTGGGTGGCTACTTTGATCTGCTAAAGACTTCTGTATGTTATGGCCCAGACCATGTGAAGCATATTCGTTTCAGCTGAGAACAACCGGGAAAGTGGAATATAATAGAAAGATACAAATGAAGGCATGCGCCCCCAGAATCATCATTTCCTAACCGAACGTGTCTACAGCCTCGTTTGCTCGCGATTCAACAGATGCCAACCAATGTACAATCGGTCGTCCCATGTATTTTTGTGGGTGGCTTTAGAAGAGTGTTCTCAATCCACGAGGTAGCTAAGATCAAAGACCGCGTTAGCAAGATGCTATCATAGTAAAGCAAGGGCAAGCGTTTGACCAGTGAACTGACCATTTACCCGTTGCAAAGTCCCAGAGGAGGTTACGTATCCCTGGGTCTCCATGAGCAGACCGCATGCCAGACATTCGCTAGGTTAACAGAGGATCAGTATTTAACACCGCCCAAGGATAATGTGAGCATTAGAGCATCCCGAGGGGCTTTGGGCTAGATCGATATCCCGCATTGGTTAAGTATTGAAGCGCCTCTATTTCATGTTTGGTTAGGATATCCATATCTGGTAAAGCTTGCCGTGCTCTTTGGTGTACTGTCGTAAAGGCCATTCCAAGATATGGGACTCTAGCAAGTTGCGTTAGTTAGGAAACCGGCGTAGGAGCTAGGAGGGTTGGTTGGGCTCTACTGCATTCGAACTTTTAACACGGCTTGCTGGTTCTGGGTTATCAGGTCAGTGCAGACAAAGATGCCGTGTGCCTCCGAAACAGGCTTCATTTTCTTGCATTCCCATTCCAGGTGCAATTCTTCGCGCTCTGTCATCTTCTCGCTAATATTCCATGTTGATCGGGAGGCAAAGCTGAGTGTTACTTCGCGGCCAACCCACCTGTCGTTGTCGAACCATGTGATCCCTGAGTTATCGCGCACAGTTGCCACTAGGAGAGTCCAAAAGAAAATGAAAGAATGTGGCCGGCAGAGGGAGTTTGGCGCTCTTGTAGGTAGTAGCAGAGTTGCCTTGTGATGCTGTGATGCACGGGGGAGGCAGCCCTGTGGTCCACACATACACACAGACCGCCATAGCATTGTACCCATCTACGAAGCCGGCTTGCTTGTAACCTTTTAAATACTGGCTGAGATATCATTCCTCACAGAACTACTAGTCAGGTTTCAACAGGTTTACTTTATGTGACGAGCTCTTGGCCAGCCGTAAAGTCCAGTGGGACGGTATGGGTGTACGGTCTAGGTGCTTAGCGACCTCGCAAAAACATTCTACAGATCACAGCCTAAGCCCTTGAAGCGACAATGAACATCATCCCATAACTAATATAAGTATAAAGCAATCAAGCCGGAAATAAGACTATCAGAGATGTTACTAACTACCATCCATCCATGGCCATGCCTACATCCCTTCGTAGCATCAGCCTTCAGAGGGTAGAGGCGGGTAGTCGCTCAAACACACAATCCTCCGCGGATGCAGCAATAATCGCTGTTCGTCGTCAAAGCAGATTTCTCGTTCGACAGCATGTTCACTAACTGCTTTTGTCGCTGCAGGATTGCAAACCCTTTTCGTACTTCATTCTCAAACGGTATGATCCAATTACTGCGAGGCTCATTTTTGCGGTGATAATAATGATATCGAAGGGTGGTGCGTTTGAGAGCATCCTCGTAACCCTTTTCAAACATGTTTTTCATGGGTTCCTTCTCAGGAGATGCTTGCTTGGTCGCTTCCTTCTCCTTAGAGGTCTTCTTCAATTTCATACTCTTAAAGAACATCTTTCTCGTCAGTTTCGTTTTGTCGTTATCCTGTAAACGGGACGTTATTCGTATTCAAGGATGGTTAGGTGGTGTGTTCCGCTGTTTTTAACAAAGTTCTTCAGATGTCTCTATCATTCAATCGTCATGCTTGCATCTATGACGAAACTATTTATCATTCAATGACTTCATGGTCTGTTTTCTCTTCATGATATTGTTGTATGGATAATGGGTATCAGAGTCTCGTCATTCCGCCACTCACTCTATTCCTTGCCATATATTATGTTTTGAATTTCAAGGTAGCGTTTTGATAACCCGGCGTTTGATAATATGTGAGTAAACTGCAGACGACGATTGACATGCAGGGCTTTTTAAAAGCCATGATTGTTAGCCACTCTATCTCTCAAGCACATACTGCCATGCCCTCGGTGACACACTAATCGCTACGCCATCCTCATCAACGTTGAACACGAACTCGTCCATCCCGACTCCATTAAATGGTTTGCCATCGATACTGGACCACGTAGAACACGAGCTCGTGAAAGTACCAATCTCAGGTAAGCCCTTTCCCATGTCTTGGACAACCGCGCGGAAAGAAACTTGCGACTGCGTCTCCAGACCGGTAGGATATAACCGAACGCTAAGATGAGCAGGACTCTCGACGCCGAACAATTCCCCCAACACGCCTAATATCTGGATATCGCCTTTCATCCAGTTTGTGACCTGCAGTCCCGGTTTGCCATCGGTACTGATTCTTATCGTGGAGCTCGCGTTCTTAAGGGCATATATTCCACTGAATCGTCGGTCTGCATTGCGTTGAGCGACTGCGTAAAGAGCCGGCAGGATGAAAGTGGCCACGTAGTCAGACAGGTAGGAGACAGTGTCGTGTGCGTGTTCCCCTGCAGCTAGAATGCTGAAGCCAACTCCGTGGTCCGGGGAGACAGCCGTCATGGAGGAATAGGCGCCTAAGTCACCGGATTTTGTATACATGTCAACGACTCGCTCGTTTGGGAATGAAAGTATCTCCCAAGGGGTGCCGACGGAATATGCCGGAGAAAAAGTGTGAGAAGCAGGCTTGAGCCAGCGCCTTGTTAATGCGGGAGACAACAGTGTGCTATTGAGAATGGCGCGTCCGACGGCGGACAGATCATTTGTTGACGAGTATAAGCCCCCGGCACTACACATGGTTAGGCATTGAGGTATTGGGGCAGTCACATACTTACGGGTCACATACTTACGGACTCGCTTCACCAGTGCTGAGATTCCAGTAGCTAGTCATTATGACTCCGGGAATAAGCCCAAACTTGACCTCTGGTGCACTGTAGCTCGAGCGCGACAGATTCAGCGGCTTTATCTGGCGTTTCATTAAAAGACCTTCATAGCTGGTGTTCGTAATCTTTTCCAACATATAGCCAAGAATCTGAAATGCGGTGTTCGAGTAGATTGGGGTTGCCCCGGTTGGTACCACCGGGTGTCTCTCTTCAGTAAACCTCTAAAGAAGTCTATAGCTAATCCGTATCAGTCTAAAGTACCAATGCAGGTCCTAGCTTTACCGGCCCTATTACAAGCTGCAGTTGCCCCACAACGGACAAGCCCCTTTGTCGAGAACCTGGGTAGTCCAGCATATCCGGGCTCCTTAATCTGCCAGGCATAGTCACCAAAGCCATCCTCCTCTTGTTAAAATATTCCAATAGGGGTAGGGGATCAAGGGGTAGGACTCACATTCCCTTGGAATACCGGCTTACATGATCCACTGTGCGACGCATTCTTCAGTTCAGCAATGTATTTCATCACGGGCTGAGAAAGGACAGCATCGCCGTTCTCTATCAGGAGCAGTAACACAGTCCAGAGCTTGGACACGCTAGCAATCTGGAACACAGTATCCCCATCGACCCTGTTGACTCCTACTTTGGCGTTGGAGACAGGCGTCGAGGTGTAGTATGATTCGAACAAGGGCGCGGCTTCATCGACAGAGTAGATCTGCAGGGAAACGGAGGTATTATGCGGGTTAAAATCCGGGTAGACCGACGCGTTGCGGTTGATAACGCTGTTCAAGACATCGTTGATCTTCTTTGTCGCAGAGAGGAAAGTAGGGATATATATACCGATATACAATATGCACAGTACAATACAAGCAGATCAAACCAGAAAATCAAGCCCCATGAGCAAACGTTAGCATTGTCTATAGCCGAGGATATCCCAACTGTGCATACAAAGCTTCTAGCCCGAGATGGGACCGGATCAGCCTCGTAATACTAGGTATAGTCGAACCCCTGAGGCATGAGTCAGGCACGGACAGCCTGAGGCAGCAGCAGCCTAAGGCACATGCAGCCCAAGACAGGCATCACGTGTCCGCCGGTCGCGGACGGCACGTGAGAGGCACGTGAGAGGCACGACGGAAGCCGAACGCGGCAACTTTCCAATTCCTTCTCCAATTCCCATTCCAACTCCTTCCCATTCCGTTCCGATTCCATGCCAATTCCATCACGATCCATGATCCTTGATGCAGGCTGCAGGCTGCAGCAGACCAGAGCCAAGCCGGCACCCGACCAATGTTGGGATCGTGCCTCTCAGGGGGCAAAGTCAATTTGCTCCGGCTTTCAGGCTAAGAGCCAAGCGGCCCTCGGTGAGCCGCTGCCTCCCGATGGTTGCGCCGGTTAATATGGCTAGTCTTCCGTCCCAGGCAGGCTAAGTCGGTGGCTCGAGGGGACTTTCACATGTGAATCGCCGCCTGTCGCCAGAAAATCGGACGAGTCCGCCCCCAACAAAAAGCGAGTCGGGACTCCACCGCCGTGTGGAGATACGGGGACGGCGTCGATATCGAATGCGACCAGCCTGCGAGCCACACTTTCACTGGCCACGCGTTGCGACATCTCGCCTGCTGGCTGACTGAGGCCGGATTCATTGGATGAGAATGGGTGGGATCTGATAACCCAATCCAGCAATGTAGCCCCTGCCAACCTTTAGTTTGGTTGAGGACGATGCTAGACCCAAGCCGGTTCCAACCTCTTGTCCCTCCCCCACTACCACTGACTGTCGCCGGAGCACAATGCCCAGCTCTGGGGCTTTCTGGATTCTGGAACCACCTTTCACAACAGGAGGCCATGGGCCGGACAATTTGTCGTCGCCCTGCCAGCTGCGTCATATGCCGCTCATGCGGGCTTGCTTGGTCTCGGAGCAATAATCCTGTGTTGTGGGAGTCGGTGAGTCTCCTACACCTTCTATCGTTTTTGCCTTGCAGCTGTCGTTCTTTCACCGCTGGCGAGGCATTTTTATCTTTCGTTCTAACAATTCCCTCGTTTCTGGTCTGTAGACCGCCGTAGACCTTGAGTCCCTTTCGCGCCTACCTTAATCTAGGAGTTTCAACCCCGATTGAGCTCCTCTGATCCTTCCTCCCGTCATGACCCGTTTTCCTCCTCCCTGTCTCCAGACTATGTCGATAATCGACACCACGAAAGATCTGTCGGCGCTCTTCACGCGACAAGTGACTGCCACCCCCGATGCAGTTGCCCTCGAAGACAATTCCACAATCTACACATATGCCGAGCTAGATCGCGAGGTCGAGGCGCTGGCCCGTCGCCTGCGGGATTACGGCGTTGGTCGAGACCGGTTGGTGGGCGTGCTGTTGCCGCGAACTGCCCACTATGTGATCGCGTGCTTGGCTGCTCTTCGTGCCGGTGGCGCCTTTCTCGTCCTCGAGCTGGCTTATCCCCCCGACCTTCTGACGGAGGTCATCGCCGATGGCAGCCCCTCCGTCGTGATCACCTACCGGGCCGAGGTCGGTAAGATCCAGGGCAACGTTCCGCTGATCGTGCTGGACGAACCGCCGACGGATAGCAATGGACATACCCAAGAAGCTCCCCCCTTGCCGGCGGACGACGACCTGGAGCGGCTGGCGTTCGTGTCCTACTCGTCGGGAACCACCGGCAAACCCAAAGGCATCGCCAACCCGCACAAGGCCGCCGTGCTGTCATATAACCTGAGATTTGGCGTGCAAGATCTTCAGCCGGGCGACCGGGTTGCCTGCAATGTCTTCTTCATATGGGAGATTCTGCGCCCGTTGTTGCGCGGTGCGACCGTCGTGACCGTGCCGGATGAAGTCAGCTACGATCCGGCCGCGCTCGTCGACCTGCTTGCCTCCAAGAAGGTCACCGAAACCCTCATGACGCCGACCCTGCTGGCGACCGTCCTCTCCCGTCATCCACATATCCGCGAGCGTCTGCCTGAATTGCGTACGTTATGGTTCAACGGCGAGGTGGTCACCACGGATCTGGCCCGTCGCGCCATCCAGTCGCTGCCAAAAACACGACTGCTCAACTGCTACAGTGCCTGCGAGACTCACGAGATTGCCTGCGGAGACATTCGGGAAATGCTCGACGAGGAATCTCTGTACTGCCCCGTTGGCCCGCCGCTCGACCGCAAAAACACACACATCCTGGACGAGAGCGGACAGAAGGTGGACGTCGGAGTGAGCGGCGAGCTGTTTGTTGCGGGCCCCCTGCTGGCTCGGGGCTACCTGAATCTTCCGGAGACGACGGCCAAGGCGTTCACCTCCAATCCCTTCGATTCGTTGTCCAGTTCGCGGCTCTACAAGACGGGCGACCTGGCGCGCATGCTGCCCTCCGGATACCTGGAAATCACCGGTCGCGTGGGTGCCATGATCAAGCTGCGCGGATACTCGGTGGTACCGGCCAAGGTGGAGAGCGACATCGTCAAGAATCTCGCGGTGCGCCATTGTGCCGTGATCGCGCATGGAGAGGGCCTGGAGCGGCAGCTGGTCGCATACATCGTGCCCGACACGGAGGATCCGGACGGGCGGCCCGCGGTGGAGATCAACGAGTCCGGCCACAGTCCGGCCAGCCGCCGGACGCTGGCCCCGTTCCTGGCGCACTACATGATTCCGGCTCTGTGGGTTCAGCTGGAGCGTCTGCCGACCCACGAGGTGACCGGCAAGGTCGATCTGGCACGCCTGCCCCCTCCGCGCAGTGACCACGTCGTCAATGGCAATAGCCACAAGTCCAAGGACCCGGTTAGCATCGACCAAGTCGCGGCGATCTGGGCGGCCGCTTTGAAAACCTCCAAAAACCTACTGAAGGCCGAGGACAACTTCTTCGACCTCGGGGGACATTCTTTGTCCCTGGCGGATTTGTCGTCGCGACTGTCGCGTCACTTCGGCTTCCGCGTGCCCATCGCTCGTCTTGCGGAGAACTCTACCTTGAAGGGCCACCTGGAGACGGTGCGGGCCATCCGAGACGGCCATACGGAGGCGGTCCAGGCTGACCTGCCGGCTGTCCTACGGGCTGATGCCACCTTGGATGAGGATATCCGCCCGTCGAACGCCGCAATCTGCTCCGTGGACGAAGCCAACACTGTTCTCCTGACTGGCGTGACCGGTTTCCTGGGTGCTTTCCTACTGCATGACCTCATTGAGAATACCTCCGCACACATCATCTGCATGGTGCGATTCAACGAGCCGGCTGACGACGACCAGCCCGGTGGTGTGGCAAGAGTTCGACGAAACCTGCTCGACCTGGGTCTCTGGAACGACGCTATAATGGAGCGGGTGGAAATCATGCCCGGAAACCTTTCACGAACTCGCTTTGGACTTTCGCAGGAAGCGTTCGACGAGCTGGCTAGCCGTGTTCAGGTCATCGTGCATGCCGCCGCTACGGTCAACCTGGTATATCCCTATGCTGCGCTACGTGGTCCTAACGTCGGGGGAACCCGAGAGATCTTGCGTCTTGCTTCCAAGGGCGGCGCCACGGTGCAGTATGTCTCGACAAACGGGGTTCTTCCCCCGTCCAAAGAAAAGGGATGGCCCGAGGATGCGATGCTAGACGTGAAAGACGTGCCCGACCAGCTGTTGGACGGATACGGACAGACCAAGTGGGTGGCCGAGCAGCTGGTCCTCGAGGCTGGTCGTCGCGGACTTCCGGTTAAGATCCATCGCGCGGGTACCATCAGCGGCCACAGCCGAACAGGTGCCGCCAACGCCTGGGATCTCTTGTCTGCGCTGATTGTCGAGTCCATCAAACTCGGGTATGCGCCCGACGTGGATGGCTGGCGCGCCGAGATGACGCCGGTCAATTTCGTCAGCAAAGCTATCATCCACCTTTCTACACACACTCACGCGGAGCAAACTGTCTTCCACCTTGGCGATCCTGACCCGGTCAATACCCGCTCAGTCTTTGATGCGCTTAACGAACTCGGCTACCCCACCAAGCGACTCGGCTGGGATGAATGGGTTACTATATGGACGAAGAAACGTTCCGGCTTGAAAGGCGGCGATGGTGGCTTCACCGTTGATATCCTTCGCAGCGGTATGCCGACCGTCGATTTTCTTCAGGGCATTGTTGTTCTCGACAACTCTGCCACCAGACCTTTCCGTGCCGTTGTTGAACGCCCTAAGGTGGACCGAGCCTTGTTGGAGACCTACACACGCCACTGGTTTGCTAGAGGATGGCTGCCGCATGCGCCTATCCGCCACGACAGCCTCGTCAAATCACCCGTAGCCATTAAAGGCCCTCTCGCCGGACGCGTGGCCGTCGTAACCGGTGCGTCGTCCGGAATCGGTGCCGCAGTAGCCACCGCCCTCGTCAAAGAAGGCTGCCACGTTGCGTTGGCTGCCCGTCGCCTGGACGCGCTGGAGGCAGTCCGCGCGAAGTTTGTCTCCGGCGGCGGCAAGGTCATCATCCGCAAGACGGACGTCACCAAGCGAACCGATGTCGAGACGCTCCTCAAGGACGCCACCGCCGAGCTCGGCCCTGTGGATATCCTTGTCTCCTGTGCCGGCGTCATGTACTTCACCATGATGGCCAACTCGCAGACGGAGGAATGGGACCGCACCGTCGATGTCAACTGCAAGGGTCTCCTCAACTGCCTGTCTTCCACCGTCCCCGGCATGCTCTCCCGCGGTGCCGGTCACGTCGTCGCCATCTCCTCAGATGCCGGTCGCAAGGTGTTCCCGGGCCTGGGTGTCTACTCGGCCAGTAAGTTCTTTGTTGAAGCCACGCTACAGTCCCTGCGTCTTGAGACTGCCGGCATGGGCCTGCGCGTCACGAGTATCCAGCCGGGTAACACTGCCACTGATCTGCTGGGTATGTCAACGGATGAAGAGGCGGTTAAGAAGTTCGGGGAGCCGTCGGGGGCCAAAATTATGGAACCGGAGGATGTTGCGCGCTCGATTGTTTACGCGCTGCGGCAGCCTGACCATATTGCGGTGAACGAGGTTCTGATTGAGCCGAGAGACGAGCCGATCTAGAGGGCTGGGATGTAATGACTTGTGGTAATTCGGGATAATGTGAGATAGAACCTGATAATCCGTTGTTTATTGTTTAGTTTACACACCGTTAAATAGATTGATTTGATTTGCAGATTATTGCATCCATCACTCACTCCTCTTAAGCCTATGAGTCTCTAAAATATTCATAACCTTCATCTATATACCCTCCAAAAAACTCCAAAATTCAACCTCTCGCGCAACCCTCCTCACCAGTTTTCCTCTCTCCGATCTACATCATCCATACTCCAGTTAGTCTTTTTCGCTAAAACCCCCTTTCCTTGGAAGCATACATTCGATGGAACCCAATTCGGTAGTAACGAGAGACATCGGCCCTCTGCTATCGCTGCCTCGTTGAATTGGGATGTCGAGGACCCGAAACAGCGGAGGTAAAGGGTGGTTTGCAGGGGTGCCTGTAGATGGTGACTTTCTTTTGGCTTGAGGTGGGGGGAGTAGATGATGAGGATGAGAATGAGGATGGGGGTATAGATTCTGGGAATACATAGTTTGCTTTGGTTATGTGCGTAGCGTATCTTGAAATAATAGAGAGATGCGTGTTCAGGTCGTTTAAAACCAGGAGTAGAAGACTCGGAATATATGGAGCCAGCAATTTCCATTCATGCAGCCAAGATCTTTATTGTCTGTGTCCTCCATACATCAAGCATTGATGTGGCCGGGGTTTATTTGTGCTTTTAACATTACGGACTATAGGTACAATGGTTAAAATGGCTGCTATTAGTTTCTTGAAGACTTTGATGATACAAAGGCTAGTGATCATTGCTGCGAAATGAAAATTTTCCATGTCTTAATCCACAATATCTCGTATGCTCATGAGATAAGCCAAATAGTCCATCGCCCCAGGGCTCTCAACCCACGGGGTGCGAAGCATACCCTTGTTCGTGCTGCTATTCCGGATACAAAAGCGGTCCTCAATCCTGGACCTACGTTGGTCTTTACACGTGCGAACACTTGGAGGATCACCGTGGAGAATATAGTACCACATGTCCTCGCATTCCCTGTCCACTTTCATGAACAGCCACATGACATCTTGCCGCAGCTGCATGATCATCGGCCCATAGTCAAGATACGCTAGGTCTGGATCGCATGCGATGATGTCCGTAACCGGTACATACGAAAGGGTCATGGCTACCAGCTCCGGCGGCAACTTTATCTCAATCGACGCACGCGCTAATATTGCTGACTCTATATCCAGTATCATTCGGATCTTGATGAGTGTGGCCAACATGTGGTACTGATTTCCGCGAGAGCGGAATAAGTCGCCTGGTTTGCCGAAGGGGTTAATATGAAACAGGGGAGCAAGATCGTCGAAACTTGTGCCCTCCTTCGACGTGTACAACGCGTATATGGCCAGGTCTTTGACAAGAGACCATGCCTCCTGGTCCCTATGCAGCCGAATCAGAACAGCAGGCAGAAGGAAATCGCACTTCCGTGGCTCGAATTTATGGCATATTTCAAAATACTTAAGCTGTTCCTCGAGGGACTGTTGGGTAGCCACGGAATGAAGGGCCCACGCATAACCATAGCATGCTCCTCGGTAGTATCTGTGGGTATTCGTTGCAGCCAGATGATGATTCCAAGGGATTGCCACGGGGTCGGGCTGCCGGCCGATCTCAACAAAGGCCGCATATGTGAAATTCAGCGAAAGTCGCGCCGATTCGACCGTTACGCAGCCCGGTCCTTGCTCTCTACCATGGCTGGCTTCATGCTCTGGGCAGTACTTCGCCACTTTGCAGGTCTTGCAGAGCTGAAGGTGCTTCGTGGTGTGGCAGCGCCAGCACCCACTTGGGGGTGTCCGAGAATGGTAGACGTAGGGCATTGCGTTTGAGTTGATTACTGAAAGGCGATTAGCTGGGGAAGGGGTTTAGAGGTAGATATACTGAATGGCATGGAAGATTTCGTTACGTTGATAGTTGTATCTGAGGAGTGACATAGAAGATAAACAAACCATTACTGGTACAGTCATTCGGAATCTTCATTTTAACATCTTTCAGCACTAGCCGCCAGATTTCTGGTTTATACGAATACCAAATTCTTCTGGGACAATGTCTTTACTCTTTTGTTCGCGGGACAACGCTGAAACTGTATCATTAAGAAATCCTTTTGGATTACCGCTACATGGAGAGGACGACGCGAACGCGGGTGAACAAAAGATGCCCGTCCGCCGATTAAGACAAATGAATGAAAACGATGAATCCGAACACGCAAATAACGTCATAAAAGTAAATCAGCTAGCTGATGAAGCCTCTCCAAGCTTGGAGATGTATTCAAGAGCCCACGGGTTTGCATGCCAGAAGTCCACCGAGTAATACGGGCCACATTTTATAGTAGATCGGTAAGCGAAAGGAAAGTCATCGCAGCCTGGAGAAGGAAAAGTCGCGACTTTGCGACGCTCCACCACGGCCTTCCAAACCTCATGCTCTCTCTGGAGAATGGCCGTATAGAGCTGTTGGATCTGATCGCGGAGGGTCTCGATCCGCTCCGTATGTTCCAGGAGAGGGATGAATTCGGGGTTGTCTGCGATGACCGACGTGGTCGATATGAATGTGAGAATGTTGTCGAGGATCTCGCGGGGGACCTTGTATCCAGCGGTGTTGGTGGTTGTCTCCATCGCGACCAAGTCGTACAGCATATTGACCTTCAGCAGCATCACGAGCAAAATGATGTCGACATGAAACTTCGAGGTGGAGAAAATCAGCCATTCAACATTCTCAAACGGGTCTGAGGGCTCGTCCTTCGTGTCCAGCCATTCCTGCAAGATGCTCTCATTATCCGAGACGAGCGAAGGCACACGCCTGATGTGCGACTTGACCAGAGAGTAGAATTCGGAATGACGGCCCAGACGAAAGAGCGCACAGAGTATGTCCATTTTGTTCTCGTCGTCGTCACGAAATAACCGGGCGGCTTTCATCATCAGCCCCAATCTCGTTGACACTGCCTCGCGAGTATGCAGCTCGTCCAGTTCGTCAATTAGCCACACGCACGAACTGGTGTATGCGACATTGTCCCCGAATAGCCGCCAATCGTTGGTTCGCAGATCTACCTGGCGAGGGGTGACGACGTTTCCGTCTTCATTGCGAAGCTGCATCGGCTCAATTTCGCGACGCATGCGACATATTTTGTCGCAGGCCATCTCATGGGTGGATTTGTGCTGCTGCAGATGTTCAAGGCTGCAGTAGAAGACCAGCTTGCAGGCTTCACATGAATAGAGCTTAGCGGGTCGCTTGCAAAAGCTGCATCCATCGATGAGTGCGACATTGGAAGCCATGCCTGGTGAATGGCAATGGGCGTGTTTACGGATGGGGTGGGTTGAGGTTGTCAGGCAACAGGCGAGACGAAGCGAGAATTTATAGGAAAGAAACAACAAAGCGTGGCCCTACGTCACGTGAGCTACTGGGGGCCTGCAGGCAAAACACTTCTTCATTAATATTGCATTATTGGGGTCTGACTTGGTCTTTGTCTCACTATTACGAGCCACACGGTATGTGTCGGTCCGGCGTCTAACATTTCACGATTTTGGGGGATCTTCCCTAGATCAGCCACGCCACCGGGGAGCGAATTCTCTGCCACTATCCCCAGTCCCCTGGAATTCAACAATGGAGGACAGGTAGGATAGAGCTTCCGGGGTATCGTTCCAAGCCCGCCGCTCTCTGCAAATGCAGCAGAGGTCCGTGGGGCTGCATGGGTCCTCGACCAGCTGGGGACAGACAGTCGCAATCTCCTCATCTCTGGCTCGCAGTACAATACCCCAAGCACGTTGGTCCCGACTATGGACCGCTAGGAAGAGGTACATGATGTTGGTGCGCAGTTGTAGGGTTCGTGCCGAATGGTCGTTGGCCAGGAAAAGGCACGGATCTCTCGCAATGGCCGGCACCGTTACAACGTCGTCAAGAAGCTCGTCGAGGATCTCCCGGGGTACTTTGGGCCCAATGCACTGTGCAACCTCATGCAGAATTTCCAGTTGATACAGTAGCCGGATCAGCACAAGCATCATCATGATTGCAAACTCAGTCCGGATGGATGCGGCAACCAAGACACCGATATCTTCAAATAGATTGACGTAAGCCTCGCAGCGGATCGACACAATGACTTCTATAGCATCGTCAGACGATTGGAACGGAAATCGATTGGTCAGGGTCGCCTCTCTGATCGCATAATAGAGCGAGTCTAAGTCGTTCACACGTAAACAGTAACTTAATGCCTGCATCATGGTGCGTGGCGTAAACGGATCTAGGTGACCCACTTCGCCGATATAATACAGTGCCCAGGTGATCGATTTGCGAGTTGGTAACTGGGCAAGCGCGAGTAGCAAGGGCGGAATATTCCTCAGCCAAATCTGATTTGAGCGAGCCTCGTGGTACTCTTGGAGCCATGCGACATTCTGATCGACACCTTCTTTCCCCTTCGCTTTCCACATCGCGCGGATTCTAGCCGCATTTTCCAGGACTTTAAAATGATAATGAATAGACTCGCACTCCTTGAAGTGGAGTTCCTTGTGAGCGAAGAAATGCTCAGCGCTGCAGTAACAGGCTACTCCGCAATCATGGCACAGACCGAGATCTGCCGTCTCAGGGCAGACGACACATGTGTCGATAGCACCGGCACGGACAATGGGGGGAAGCAAGCAGCTTTTCGGAGGTGCCAAAGACATTGTGAACTTTTTCGGAAGTTAGAAGGCTATTTGGTGGATTCTGAGTGCCGATATTCTTTGTTCGGGGTGGAAACAAGGAGCCTTTAAAGGCCGTCAAAGAACGAATGGCAAATCTCCGCCTAGAGTTGAGTCACAATTCTTCACATATAAATGAAGGACCCGCAAGTGCAATTACATCATTTGAGAGTTTCCAAGGTTCTTAATGTCTTAGTGGCAGGTGCCTGGATAAACAATGTGTCTCTTGGGCCATGAATGGCACAGCCCGGACGTCTACTTTTCGATTGGAAGATCACAGAAAGAGCGTCCACTGTGATAAAACAGTGCGGAACAAGCATGCTAGAAGCCGATCGATTTAACCTACAATATCCATGGGTATGTGATCAGGATAAACAAGAGTGGAAAGGTATTCCATAGCTTCAGGTGTATCCCTCCATGCAGGTACAGCCTTACAGGCCATGCACCAGTCACTGTCACAACAGTGCCAGTCTTCTTCATTCATATGATTCCAGCGCCATGTTTCTGACCACTGTGGTGGAACACCTTCAAGAATAAAGTGCCACAACTTCCCGTTTCGCCGGCTCACTTCTGTGAAGATCCTTTGTATGTGATTGCGCAGTGTTTGAATCCGCCTCGAATGGTCAGCATCGTACAGAACCTTTGGGTGTCTTGCAATCATTGAAATAGTAACTGTGTAATCCAGAATCATATCCAAAAGCTCTCGAGGTACCTTACGGCCGACACTATTTGTCGCCGCCTGTAGAGTCTTCAGGTCCAGCAACAACTTTATTTTCATGAGCATTACCAATGCAGCAAAGCCAACGTCGAAACGACCGGCTAGTACAAAGTCGACGTCTTCGAATGCATCAACAATCGCTGTACATTTGAGCAACCATTGGAGTGGTTCTCAGGCTTGCTCTGGATCGTTGTAGATCACAGCACGCCGCTGGACCATGTTGAAAAATGTATCCAACTCCTTCAAACGCAAGAGCCAAGCAAACATATTCTTGATACATGCCTCATTGAATATCCCTATCATTGGCCCAAATCTGAGAAGACGATGCAAAGCTTCTGTAATCGACTTTCGAGTCTGGAAATTTGATAGTGCACTTATCAAATCCAGTAAAGCTCCCAGGTGGGGCGCATAATATTGTCGAGCTGCTTGGGTGAAGTCAATTTCATCAATAGATACCAGCTTGCCAGTTCTCGTATTAATGATCCGATCTTCACGTGCAAGCTGCTTTCTATCCCCATAGATACATTTACACGCTCTCAGATGTGCATGCTTATGTTCGTTGTAATGAAGAGGGCTGCAGTAAAATGCCACCTCACAGTCATCACACAGTTGAAGGTTGGTTGCTTTTTCGCAAATGACACATTCGTCCACAGGGCCGATGTAAGGAATGAAGGGAACATAATCATCCCAGAAAAACATCTCGGCGTAGTGAACCTGTCACTTAGAGCCGAAGAACTTGTGCCCGAGGGTTGGCAATTACATGCTCACCTCCCTTACCAGAAGACAGCGGAGACTTTTAGCTTTTATATATTTGAGCGACTTTTACGTGGAGATAGGGTGAAACGGGTAGATTCCATTTATTTGGCAGTGCCTGAAGCAGTTTCACTGTATGATCACTGGGACTTTCAACACTTGGCTTGTCCATACGCCTATGCTTATTAGACGTTCTGCAATGCATGTGTGCATACGTGTACAGTGAACTCAATATATTAAAATGCCTATATAGTTTGGTCTATAGGTAGTCTACAGCCGGTTATTTTCTTCATTTACTTGAACTAATACGGAGGAAATATCAAGGCGAAACCTAGTTTGGATGGAAAATATACACGTCAACGTTGTCAATTGATTGATTCTGGTTTACTGAAACTGGACCAAACAGCAGAGCAAGTAAAGCCCAAAATGAAATTGCAATAACATTGAAACAAAGACCTGAAATAAAAGAGGAAATAAAGAAAACGTATATTCAGCACAGGTGGCTTGCTATTCACCAAACACTCCCGGGGTGTCAGGGTCCTGACACGGAAGAAGGGCCGCTGGCGGATAGCTTACTATATAATACGTTGACTGAATCGCCGAGTGTTCATTCATTGTGCCTTTTTAAGTATGTATTGCAGCGGTAAAGTCAACAGACTGTTGCCTTACACGGGGGCCGAGAGGGACTGGCGAGCCATCGTTCAACAATATAGTCCAAGGCACCAGGAGTCTCATTCCAAGCAGCCTGTCGAGGATTCTTACTCAAGTGTGGCATCTGTATCGGAGATTTTATCCCCTTCAATCCCCTTCCTTGCGACTCCACACCATGAAGACCTGTAGGAATGAAAGACAACAGAACACTGTCGGTAGCGTGCTCGACAAAGTCGTATAAAACTTGGATCTGACGGCGCAAGACTGAAATTTGTTTGTGATTATTGTTGCACACCCGGGTTCTGGTCGTTTCATTAAAGAGATTGGTCAAGAAAGGCATGTTTTCCGCGATCGCTTGTGGCGCCTTAGGCTCAGAGGTGCCAAAGCTTTCTTGAAGGCGTTCCATGAGAAGGAGCAGCTTAATCTTAATAAGCATGACTGTGTACACATGGGATAAACAGCTTTTGCCTCTCCTGAAGAAGTCTACATCTTCCCATGGATCAGCATCATCCTTGTACTTCATCCAATGTAGGTACTCGAAGTTAATTTCGGCCACGGTCTGCTTTTCCATGTCTTCCATGTCTTCTCTATTGTAGAACGGGTCGAACCTCTTCACAAAGGTGTAGGCTTCTGCATCGCGACCCAGGCGAACCAACACCCCGGGGATACACCAACGTACCCCGGGGTGCCATGCTCCTATCTCCATCAATAGCTCGAGCTGCTGGCTAACCGCCAAATGTGTGTTGATATCATGTAGACTTCGAGCAAGAACCATACGATAGTCTTTTCTATATGTATATGCTGCAGGACTTGTGAGCTTGGGTGGTACAATATAACGTCTGAGAGTTTCCACCCTCTTGCATGCTGCATAATGCCGGTCCATCATGGCCATTTCGTGCTCTCGACAGCAGAAATATGCTGCCTTACAGGTTGTGCAAATTTGTAGACCTTCGCTTTTGTTACAATAAGCGCATCCTGTTGCGAGAACTTTGGGCGTCCGCATCATGGAGACAGGCTGGCCTTCCTCTTGTTGGTCCACAATGGTTTGTAACGGTGTATATAGGAACAGAGTACACTAGGTATTATGATTGACTGAGTTGGCTAATGGCCCCGAGAATGCTAAACTGAGTGTTGTATCACATCGAGAAAATCAATCAGATGATGCGGGGAGGTCGACCTATTTATAGATTTTTTGTTCTAGTCATATAGGGGCCAGTCGACGCACTTCGATTGGAGCATTCCTAGTAGAGTTCAAAGGCCATTGTTGGAGAATTCCCATGATACAAAAGTTGTCTGTTTACTTACTCTTTGTTCACTACCGATGGCGGTTATTACTGGACAAAAGTCCCTTATATTTTGCGGGAAAGTCTACAGCTCCAGTCTGATACGTACCATAAGATGCTTATTTAGTTTGATATCAGAAAGCAGAAGAAAGGAAAGGAAAGATATCCGAACAACGGACTGTTAGACAAGTGTGACTTGTTTCTTTACTGCATTCCCCGTTCCGAAACTGTCATGTAGCCCTATTACAAAAACAATAGAAGATTATGTCGTTGGAAATACCTTCGATTTGGTTGCTAGATTGCTACAAATAGACACTGAGTCGTCGAAGTTGATGGAACCGTCTTTGGATGGACACTTGGTTTTAACGCTGTCGATCGATTGACGAGCTAATTTTACTGCTTACATGAAATCAATACGACTGGAGCAAGTGGTGTTAATCATATGTAGGGTGTGGTAAATCTAGAATAAAACAACTAAACGAAATAGATATGTAGAGTATAGAAAGACACCTTGTATAACAAATCAGACCAAGGGTTAGAGTTGAGTGGGCTTGAAGCGGGCAATACAATCCAAGGCGCCGGGGAATTCAGTCCAAGCAGCCCCTACAACCATCCAAGCCCTTTCCGGTGCTGGATTGTGCAAGGAACCGTTTTTCGATTCCGCCCAGGATGGCTCGGAAAGATGACTACAAGCGTAAGGTTCACCATTCAATTAGATCAGCTCAGTGCCAAATACAGACCAAACTCACAAATCTGTTGGCCGATGATTCAAGAACTCGTCATTGCTAACAAAGCAAGCCCGATCATGTCTGAACACCATCCAGGCAATGTATTCAAGAGCACCCGGCGATTGTTTCAAGGCGTCCTCATGATGAAGCTTAGATATGTCTTTCAGGTTACAAAGTATGCACCCAGTGCGTCCCATCTGATGAGTGTGGCGACAGAATTCAGCCAGTAGCCCAACGCGACTGGCGAGCAGGTACGGCCAGAGTTATTGGCAGCGCTGTCGGACTGTCCAACCACAGTAGATCGATCTGTGCCTTCAGATTGCGAATTCGTTCGCTGTAGTCAAGGGTTTGCGGGCTATGCGCGTTCGCCAGGATCGAGCTTTTGTGAAGGTAAAATCGTGCGTAATCCAGGAGTTCGAGGGGCAGCCTGTGAGCGATTGATTGTATCACCGCGTGGCTGATCTTCTGGACTTCCTTCAGCTTTCTGAGCATTCGTAGTTTAATGAGGGTTGCAAAAATGAGCACCTCTTTGGGCACGAACGGACTGTGCAGCAGGTTGGCGTCATTGAAAGGATCACGACTTCTGTCATTAGCCATGTCCTCATCGGTTCGCCAGCCATTGCGCCGGCAGATGCCTATGATGTATTGCCGAAGAAAGTCGTGGCACTCATTATCTCGATTGGTTCGAATGAGATACGAAGCCACCACTCGCGTGGAGGAAAGGTCTAGAGATACAGGTCGTAGTGTATTCCAGCGTAGGTGTTCCGTACTTTCCTCAAGAGCCTGGCGTGTACAAGGAGCCCTCAAAGCCCGAGCCAGCGCATGCCTGAGGGTGATACATTCCTCGAATCTTCGTGTGCAAGTTCTTTTAGATAGGAGGGATCTATTTCGAAGACGTTGGTTGGTTGTAGCAATGTCACTTCGTCCGCACTGAGGTCCTTCTTGGCTGCTTCGTAGAGCTCCCGTGCCTTGACCATCTTCCAGCAGCAGCATTTTTTGTGTGTCATGTGGAGCTTCTTATGCTGATATCCGCAGTAGAATACGACGCCACATTCGCAAGGGATCAGATTATCTGTGGCGTTACACTCAAGACAACCAGAGGAATAGAGGTCGAATGGAGTCGAGAACATGCTAGTTGGTCTTGAGGGGGTTTGAAGAGAGTCTAGGTGCTGACCAAGGTATTGGAAAAAGAACGATGGGGACAATATATGTCCAATGTAGCGTGAATTATTTATGTACCATAGTCAAAGGAATAAGGCACTGTACTATCGCGGAAGCCTCCGTTTGAAGAATGCAGCTTATGGCAGTCTGTCTTAGGCTCCTGTCTACTTTTGGGTGATGAAGGAGGCTACTCATTCAGCACTGTGGCGTACGTCATTTATGGCTCCCGTTATATGCTATGAAACACATCACTCTCATGGGTCGGCTTTCTCTTGGCCTTATATGTGGTTCGAGGCACCCTGTATCCTACCTGTAAGTAATTCATTACAGAGGGGCAAATTCATTCGCTTTTGCTTGTCTAAACAGAACCAAAAGTGCAATCTATTAAATAACACACTGGTTGTTTAAATGATGCACTGGCGTTCGAATCACATGTGCGAGTAAATCATATATCCACCAAAACGCACAGGAAGCGAAACATGTCTAGAAAATAAAAGTCATCTGGTTCTCTCAAGTCGAGTTTAGGTCCATGGTTCGCAAACCAATCAGCATGATCCAACTGTACAGTTTGTTAGTTATGTTCGCAAAGCATCATGGAGAAGGGCTTATAGCATACTCATCGCCAATATTATCTTCATTTTCTCCTTCGTTTTCCTCGAGAGGGATATCCTCCATGTTTACTTCCTCCTCCATAGTCGGCTCTTCCTTGATTATGGGTTCCATCATCATTTGACCCTCGGACAGGAAGCCTCTGACAAACTCTCGTGCTCCGGGAGTGCTCTCAAATGCGTCGCGCAAATGGATGCGAGTCATAGTCGCCAAGACGTGAGAAACGTGGTGATCTTTAGCCCCATAGATCCCACTAGGGCTGCTCTCTGCCATAAGGTAGACCCACAGTCTCGGGTTGTATTGATGAACATATAGTATTAGCCAGCGGACCTGCTTGGTCAGACCGTACAAAAGGTCCACATATTTCTCTTCACTGATGGTATACCCGTGGCGGGTCTGTTACAGTTATGTAGGGACAAGGCATTATTTGTAATTCCTCATATAAAGGTATATCTGACAAGATTTGAATGGACAATACTGGGCTGGTTGGTCTCAACACCTCGAGCGGGCGTAAACCTCGTCAGCTCTATAATGGCTTTCTCAACCAGAACAGTCAACTTAGTATCCCACGAAGTATGCACACAAGATATTCCCATGAACTAGGGGATGCCATCCACGCTTTACTTAACTCCTGATTAATTTCCATTGCATCAAGCTCCTTGTAGCCACCACAAAAGCATTTTGGTAAAGACCTCCCGAACCTTTCGCCTGGGAATAGGGCTCGCCATACATATTCATTTTCCCTGTGGGTGATACGAGACAAATCTCCAATTTCTTTGTTTAAGGCCTTGATACATGTGTCATGGTCTGTGCTCTGAAGCACCTGGCGACGTTTCCACACAAATGGACTGAAAGCAACTTCTTTCCGGATTCGATCTGAAATCTCCCGGGGAACCTTGCTACCAACTACCTCCGCAGTCAATTGTAACACTCTCAGGTCAACAGCCACCCTAACCATCAGAAGGACCTGAACGATGCGGCCCCAATAATACCCGCCACGGGGCTGAAAACCATATCTGGCAAATGCACTGCGATCCTGGTATATCTTGCGCGTGTGGCCAGAAGCCACATGTAAGCTAGAAAGCTCCGTCTGTAAGTGCAAGTCACACTCATCATCACGGCCGAGGCGTACTAGCAAAGCCGCAGTGAGTGCGGCGTGGAAATCGTAATCGTAAATCACCGAGCATCCTGAAGACCACCAATTACAGATGATACTAAGTTCGTGTTCAAGGGCTTGTCTAGTATGAACTTTAGAACGAGCACGCCTGAATCTTCTCAGCGTCCCAAGGTAAGAATCTCTCCGTTCTCCCGTGGTATAACGCCAACCCCCCCGCAAGAAGAGGCGGTTGTTGGCGAGTGATCCATTATCTTCCATGACCTTATCACGCATTACAATATGGCATAGGCGGGCCTCATGAGTCCCCAGACACCTTGGCCTGTGCTTCTCCAGGTCCGCTTCCTGGTGCTCACTGCTGCAATACAACGCTACCATACACCCGCCCTTGCAGGGAACGAGGTGGAACGATGAGTTACAGTAGGCGCAAGCGCTCCGAAATGGCTCTCTGTAAGCCATTTTCACAATGACAGAACGCACACTAGACCAAGGGAAAATATCAAATGATCAAGGCACGTAAGGCATCGGTGGCTAATTAGCCTCTGTATTGCTCAAGGAAATGGAGCTTACTTATATTCAGAATTCCAGTTCATCTATAATCCGCGTACTTACTCGGACCATTCTTCCTCGATGCATTTCTAGGAGCTTTCCACCTGTGGCGTCGTCACATGGGATAATCCATTCCAAGAGTCCGGCATTCATTGGCCAGTATATTACATAGCAACAAAGGTCTCAGGTCTGCAGCTCTGTCAAAATGGGTCTGGTCTTCCTAGTTTCGGATTGTGGGCATCTCGGTATACAACTAGTCCTGCTTCTCATCGCAGGCCAAGAACTCCTTCGGAGATCTCTCAACCGGGATCGCCAACTCTAGGTAGCGCTGAAACATGTGTGCATTCTGCATTAGATGTGCTAAGGTAAGCGATTCAAATTTGGGAACGACAGGTTGGAAATGCCAGGTATCAGCGAACATAATCTCATATCCCCAAATTGTTGCGCGATGTTTATGCGTTTCTAGAAGTTCCTGATCCATCTCTGGGGCTGGGATATAATTTACGGTGGAGGATTCCTGCTGTCCAGATGTGTTGCAGATAGCCAAAGCCGACAGTTCGTTATTCATCTCTCAATTTTACGGTGTGCACGCCGGTCGGACTGGGCTTTGTTCCTCTGGCGTCGTCTATGTCTGGTCGCTGGATCGTGGATGCGGATACAGCCAACGTCACCTTATGCAAGACTCCGGCAGCAAGAGTTAACTGGCCCGGTGTAGAACAACCCCGAGCGAGACGTAGAAACAAAGGATGACTGATCTAATAGCACGGTAAATACACGCAGCTGGCAATCTCCAAGCCCAATCCTGGCTCCCTTGATTTAACCCGACATTTGCATCATACCGATCACACGGTCATAGCTCCCATCCAGAATCTCGATAACATTGCCCCATGGATCAGACACGTACACCATCGTGTTTTCTGGAGTTGGACGAGCCAGCGTTCCAAGCCACTTGCCACCGACCGTCGCCACTCTATCAGCCAGAGCATTCGGGCCTGCATCCGTCAAGCAAATATGAAACACTCCGCTGCGATTGTATTCAAACTCTGGCTGTGGCACGTACGTCTTGGGTTGGACGAACTCGAAGATCTCAAATCCAACTCCGCTTCCGGCAGTCAAAAAGGCCATTTTGAATTCCTCAAGGGAGGCTGGGAAGACACAGTGGGCTGGTTTCGTGCTGCGCTTGGTATGGCGAATCGGACCGATAAATTGGAAACCGAACAATGTCTTGTACCAGTATGCTGCCGCTTCACAGTTGAGAACCGAAATTCCGACATGATTAATCATGCGATTGTGCACCTATCCATTGCGATGAAAACCATTGGCATTGCATTGTGCGTGGCACTTGGGATCCAGATTATTCAGTTGTGCTCCTGGCGTAAAGGGATCGGCGATGATGTTAAGCTCTGCCATGAAGAACGCGCCCCACTGTGCCTATATGCGTATTTTAAGTGGCGTCTATCAGTAGAGACGAATATCCGGCAAACGACTGCGGCATTGAGTTTTGCCCTGGATTAAGAATGCCCTCGAGCAACTAATAACCTACGAACTACCTATAGACCCCGATTCCTGAAAGCCGTGCCATGATAATTCTAGTAGATGGTGATATACTGTCTTTTTCTAACGACCTTGGCAATAATCTGCGTCCCATCAACGCCTTCCATCGCGACCCGGTTATCATTCATGAGACTTTGCTCTGAGCTTGACGTTCTTGGTGCTTTTTGGGGGGTAACTGGGTTGGTTCTTGTCAATTTTCCCTGGAATCAAGCCCCAGTGGTTGGTTAGCAAGCTCTCTACATATACATTCTTCTGATCGTCGGTGTCTCGTTCCTGGTTGTCTTTGGTGTCCACCATGGTTAATTATAGAATTTCGCTGGGGCTTGGACTTGCCAGCACTGTTGAAGTCCATGTTAATAGGGGAGGGGATACCTCCCAGGACCTTCTGATCGGTTACCGTGGAGCCTCGTGCGTGGGTATAGGGCTTGGTGGGCTTTGAATAGCAATTAGTCTTGTTTATATTCTTAACAAGCATGATTCGGACTGGATACAACCCCTGAGGTGATTTTTCATACTATCTATTCTTGCTTCGGACATGGAGAATTTTGCCTTGGAGAAATGCGCTTGGTTCGTGCCCCGACAGGGGAGGACCTCAGTAGAGGGACAAAAGTGAATATAGAAGATTTTACCTTGGCTGGTAATATTGCTCTCGAGCTTTACAACTACGCTTCTTGCAAAAGGGAATATTTACTTGAAGAGAATCCAGACTAACTGGTCATGTAGTTGGGAGGAAGTTATCATATTCATGATGGAACCCAGGGCTCTGATAAAGCATGAGGCAGGTGCTTTTTCTGGATGCAATCTCTCAGTTACTGACAGCCGCCTTGGCCACATTGCCTGACTGGAGGTAGTCGGACACCATTGAGAAAGAGGTCGTTCCTATGGTCAGTGCAAGTTTAAGACATGACAAGTGAACTTGAAAGTTATAGATGTACACGACAACGTAGTTATTCACCAATTCCTCAATTCCCTCTATCAAGACATAAATTTATAACTGAATAGTCCATTCGACTAATGGGCAATGAAAACCATTCTCTTGGTGAATTTTTTTCGGTAATCATGATGTGAATGTATCGCTTTCGACTCCCATATAGAAAGATCTGAACCCCCCTGCTGTCGAGAATCCTCAAGCCTCGAACCAGGCTTTTGCATTCAAGACAAAGATGTGCAACAGCCTAGAATTCACTTCAAATATTTGCTAAATAAGTCAACTCAACTCCCTACTTATCATCAAGTTCAAACAACCGTTCTATCTTTTCTGTACCTGATTACGAACATCGGCAGTACCGAACCCTCCTGTTGAGAATACCACAAATGAAAATTGCCATGAACCACCCCCTGGACTTCTATCCTCTCAGTCATACTGCCCTCTACAACATAGCGATTATGTACATTTGGCCCATACCTACTCAGAGCCATTGCCTTCGGTCAAATCTTCAAAGGCAACACGGTTTATATATGGTTCACCGCAGAATACCTTCACAGGGTCCAGTTCCGGGCTAGTTTGTTCACATATCTGGAACCCTGGAAACTCAAAGTGTTTGAATCCGAAGCCGAGGCAATTTAAACGCAACTCCTTTCGTTTATCTCCACTCATTTGAATGGAAGATGCAGTCGAGTTTGACCCAATCGAGACATGTAAACCCCCTGTTCGCTAGCTAATGACACCGTTCGAGTACTACATGATGCACTTCAAAACATTATTCCTGCCTTGTGCATTTTACGAGCAGTTCGGGGGTATCTTGAATAAGAGCTGCGCTAGGTGTGCTTATCTCAGTCCCAATTCTTGATATGTTTTGGTACGCAAAGTCCGGAGTCGGTGCCTTCCAATATACTGCAGAAAGGATAATATGTATTGCACGAACCATACGACAGGGCCAGTTGTATATTATGGAATTATGCACGGGCCTGATGTTCAACACGGTTTTACTGGGCGTACCAACCCTCCCTGGGCACAATAGCATCATACCACAGCTGTACACGAAAGCTGCGCATACCGTTCTCGACAGAGATCACATTAATCTCAACTTGCAAGCCTGTCCTCCGTGTATGAACACGACAATAGAAATCGACCGTGGCTCGGCTGTGGGCCTATTCAGGCCGAGAGACGGTTAGGAGTCGGCTATATCTTTCAATATTCTACAGACGGTTGGGGTGATATCTCTAGTACGTTTTAAGGCTATAGTCTGGACGGAGAGCTGGGGCTGTACCATATTTCAATAGTACGACATCTACATATGTATAGTGGGAAACTATATCGAGCCTCATTACCATCTGACCAAGGTCAGCGGCATGGTTTACTGGGTCAAGGTTAACAGTGATCAGGTGTGCAGCCTTACTACCCTGATCATATACCCTGCATTCTTTTGAGTATCAACGGTCGCCTGGTTCTGAGAGCGTCTTAATATCACTATCGTCATACCACACCGAAGTACTGCCGCAAGTGGAATCTGGGTACGTCAGGAATTCGATATTCAGAACGAATTGAGAGAGAGCTTTGGCCATTTTATGTTAACCTACTTAAAATAATGCTATCTTATATTGTAGCTATAGACTTCCATTATTTCCGGTTCAAAAATGATGGAATACGGCACTCCTGTTAATTGAGCATCACTATAACATCTTCCCTATGCCCTTAATTTAGCCATAATTATTTATCCATCTGTGTTTCTATAACCATTTCTTTGTCTGGACCATGCAACGCAATATTATATCTCAGAAGCAGACAACCACCGCTCCCCTGACTATAGCAGCTACATCACTTCGCTTGCCCATTTGAGTTCAATCAACCCCAAAGCCAACCCAGCTGCCTAGCTAGATCCCTGTCCTACCTCCTTGATTAATTCTGGCCAAATCCACCACCTACACCTGCATGGGGCCGAGATACATACGCTCATCTGGTTGGTGCTTGGCATCTAGCTACTCGTACAACAGATAGAGGCAGGGGATAGACAGGTTTCAGGGCGCGATGATTGGCCTGGCTCTTCTGAGGCCATGTCTGTCTCTGACTGAGCGGCATATTTTCTTCTTCCTCGATGCGAGAAGAAGTTGGGAAATGGCTGCCGTGCTGCTGGTTGTGTTACTGTTCCATGACAAGGATAGATTGCAACGATCACACATCACTGTATAGCATCCTACAACAACCATGATACTACCCATATTTGTGCGTCATGTCCCTTCCAAACGGATCGCAACGGATCGCACCTTCGTTTTCCCCGTCCCTTCCAGGGATGAGTATCTCCGCATACGCAACAATTGCCTCGGTTCTATCCCCACACAGGACCATGTCGCGTAACCCTCCCTGTATGTCTCTCTGCCCTCAGCCCTCGCCTCTCCAGCACCTCCACTAAGACATCCGGCTGTCCGGTATCCATTATTCGCATACGTTGTCCTCCTCCTACCCCATTCTACTAAAACTAACTCACTATATGGCTACCTCGTCCATAGATACTAGCTTGCTATTCACTAACCAAGACTGCCCCAAGTATGATTAGCAACCTCCCCGGGTAAAAGTCATTCATCCCAGAAGGCATTTGCGCCCTTCGCAGTCTCAGTCGCGCTGATCTTGATTGCGTTACATCCAGCTCCTCCGTCCCAGTCCACTCGTGGGGCGATATGCTGTGTTGCAGATAGGGTGGTATTGGGATAGGGTTGTTCTTGAGCTGGGCCTTTTTACAATAGTGGCGTTGGTAGAGTGGTATGTTAGATTGTGGCGATTAGAGTTTTTGATCGAGATGAGAAGGCCATTTTGTGGGTTAATTCAGTCGATAATGGAGCTTGTGTTACAGTGTTAAATTATTTTAATTATGCTTTGAATAAGGAGCTTGACTACCTGGTGGTGGAAGCCGTAATGTGGTCTCTACCATTTGGGTCAGATGATCCTTTGAAATGTATCGACTCTTCCAACACCCTAGACTAACGCTCTGCATCATAGTGACTGTAATGGCAATTAAACACCTGGTAGACTGAAGTATAGGGAGCTGGTATCGGTGGCGATATCTTCACTCATCCTCACTCGTTTTGGCCCTTCGCGAGTGGCAAAACTCATGGTCTTCTATATGAGGTACTGGTTTTCTTGTACTACCATGCACAGAGTGGAATAATCACTTGGAAAATCACATTAGAATTACCTTCCTATGGCATATTACGTTGAGCCCATTCGGCCACCCCGATATCGAAATAGAAGTACCTCCTACACATGGATTGGGTCCTTGTTAACCCACCAAGACCATCCCTATCACAGGCGAATTTCCTTGTTTTCCTCTCCACCCACCTAATGGCTCACATGCAGTATCGCCGCATTCCCCGAATCCTTCGACCAAATCTCAAACCGCCCCTCGTCCGTGCCGATATACACCGAGAACCGGCCCTCTTCATCCGCAAGCAGACACGCCGGCGTGACGTCCAGCGCTGGCGGATTGCCATATTCCGGCGCGCTGAAGGTCGCAAACACAGGCCCCGACACCGGCGCCGTCTCCGCCGTCACGGTGCCTTCGTCCCAGTCGGACGAGGTGGCCGCCGCTACGGTGATGTTGATGGGGTCGGGCGAGGGCCGCGTGAATGCTGGGAATTGAACGGTGCATTTGGTGACGGAGTCCACTGGGACGGGGAGCTGGAAGCCGACGAGGGTCCGGATGAAGTTGGATTCTTGGACATTAGCTTCGAGGGTGGAGGCGAATCCAAGGGTGCATTTGTTGCAGTTTTCAGAGGGGCAGGAGAGGCAGCTTGCCAGGCTGAAGTGGAGGATTGTAGAGTCTTTGACGGCGGGGCGGTCGATGGTTGCGCCGGAGATGGCGATGACGCTCACAAAGGCGAGCGCAGAGGATAGATGTAGAAGGTTCATGTTGCTTGGTAGTCCTGATTCCGATCTCAAGTGTAGCCGATGGGAGAGACGAGAAGTAAGGAGCAGTCCTGCTGCGCTTTATACCCTGGAGTGGCGGACTCAGACAATATGATCGAGCACGATGCTACCCTGCGAGTATGGGCTGGCATTCTGGGGCCATCACACTGATTGGAAGGGTTTCTGTGCCAATGCAGCCGTTGTGGCCATAAATAGAATGCCAGCTGCAGCGTTGACGGCCTGATTGATCTAAGTATAGCCGGTCCAAGACAGGCTTCCCGGTCGACAGAACGATTGGTTACACGAGCACTGCGTAGGGCCCATAATCCGATTTGCATCTGTTGGCAGACAACAACTGATGATCTTGTATTGACCACGCGAGTGTTTTTGCGAAGGCTGTGGGCAAATTCTCTTCCGAGTATAGATCTCTGGCGGGGACTTGGAACCATGGGTTAGGGTGACTCTTCGACGACAGGCATCACCCTGGAACCCGCGTGGGACAACAACCGACCAGTCTACCCTCATGTCATCCTAACAACGACACACCATATCTCCGGTAATGACCACTCGATGCTCTGGGGGGGGGGGGGGGGGGGGGGGATTTTGGCGCCATTGGTCGACGCGGTTTACAGCCGTGCAAATCAGCCCCTTAGTCACAGACATGGAGGAGATGGAAAGGTTGGACGCTGAAGGGTGCCGGGACTTCCCAGGCAAACGCCGCGCCTTTCGAGGGGAAAAGAAGTTTCCAGACTTGATGCCCTCCTTCTTGAACGACCAGCATGGCCGAGTATTCTACGCTCACATGGAAGAACGGCAGTTCAGGATCTATCAATCGAGGTTGTATAGCTTCCAAACACGGGATGATTTAACGGTCGAGTTATTTGTTCGGTTTCTGAGCCGTTCTATGGGGTAGGCCTTTCTGATAAGTTGTGCAATCGGTACCACTTTGAGTGACATCGCATGAAGTATCGCAGTAAAAATGAACTCAGTCCATATACAGAGGCATATAGAGGCATTGCCAATCGTCCAAACCCTTCTTGGGCGCAGCGTAGATCCTAGCGCCAGTCGGCTAAGGATCAGGATCAAATCAACTCCACCAACTCCGTGAGTCACCGTCAGGACCTCCGTGGCATCTCCTCCACCTCCTCTCGCGAGTCCAGAAGTCAGTGCAGTCACCATGTATAAGCTCGTGATTTTCGACTTCGACGGCACCATTTTCGACACCTACGATGCCATCGAACACTCCGTTCTGCTGACCTTCGACTCCCTCCTCCCCGGCTTCACTCCGCCGGCCGATCAAGTGCGCCAGCTCGTCTCCACGGGCGGCTCCCCCGGAAACACATTCCGCAGTCTGCATCCCGACCTGGCCACCTTCGACGAGGACGTCTGGATCCGGAAATATCGCGAGCTGTACGCGGCGCACGGCCAGCAGCGCGCCAAGCCGTTCCCCGGCGCCGAGCAGCTCCTTCGCTCGTTGCGAGAGCGCAACGTCCCCGTCGTCATCATTAGCAACAAGGGCGTCGAGGCGTTGAAGTCGGCCTTGACGAAGACCGGGTTGCTGGGCTATTTCCCCGGGCCGTTCATCCTGGGCGACGGCATTCCCGGGGTGACGAGGAAACCGGACCCGTCGAGCTTCACGGACGTGATCCTGCCGCGGCTGCAGGAAGTGTACGGGGAGCAGGAAGGCGAGGTCCTGGTGGTCGGCGACACGCGCACGGATATCCAGTTTGCCCGGAATATCGGGGCGAAGGTCTGTTGGTGTCGGTATGGCCAGGGGGATGGCGAGGAGTGTGCGCGCCTGGAACCGGACTATACGATTGACGCGGTAGGTGACGTGTTGGACATTGCGGTTCCTGCCAATTCAGCTCCTTCCAAGGGACTGAATTGGGAGGCTGCTGGTATACGGTGATCTGCAGATTGACTTCTGCATTCCTCCGTCTGCAGTGTCTCCATCCGGGGAGTTGATTGCATCTACATGTTTTCGCCCTCTTCTAGCCACAACGGTAGAACCTTTCCAATGCAGAAACCTTGTAATGTGTTGGACACTTCTATATAGTGCTCTGTGCTGCAGTGGACTAGAAATGTCCTGCGTTGTCGACCAGAACCCACCGACGTGTTGGGGAAGGTTTGCCGGGTAGGCTGAATGAATATATATCGCGACTGGCCGAGACATTGATGGAGTTGCGATACATCCATAGACACTGACAGGAGGGATGGGGTGATGACAAGCACTCGAATCCAATCGAAGAGATCTGGGCCATTGACAGTGGAAGCAACGGAGTATACTAGGTGCTGTTATGTACCGAGTATACTGTAGAGGCACCTGACATAAGGCCTGAGGCAGCGATGTCACGTGACTCTTTGGCTGCCACTACTCCGTCTTCCTTCGTCTTCCTTCGTCCTCCTTCGTCCTCCTTCATCCCTCCGTGATCTTCTCTTCCACCACCGTTACATTTCCATCGGCCCACTCTTCTTCTCTACTCCCGGGAGAGCCAGGACGGTTCCAGCCGTCTGCAAACACGGCGCCCGGGACGCATTCGACGAGGCTGTGTCGAATGACTAGATGGCCCTTCCGACCGTGGGCCAACGGCAGGCCAGGCTTTGTCTTTGTCTGCGTTGGCTGGTTCGTATATTTATACCGGCATACCTACGGAGTCCAGGCGTCGAGGGGGGTCTCTCGGGGCGAAATGGGCTGATTGGACGATCAGGGTATTTGTGCATACCCCGTCAGACCCTCTGATTAAGGGGGACGGGGGTGATTCACGATGAGACATGGCGACCCCTGGTGCTCCCTCGGTTCCGGGATGGCCCCCAAGAGAAGGAAGAAGGAATCATAGAGTCCAGAATAGACAATTGCCAAGCTTTGCCGGGACTCCCGTGGTGGGATCGTGATTGGAATCGAGGATCCGCGAACAGGTCTTCTGTACGGAGTCTTTTTTACTCTGGACAAGTGTACACCCTGGAAGGAGTTCTATCCAGGCTCCGTGAAGCACCGGCATGTGCGTCATGGTGACTACAGAATACTACAGCCTCGTACGAGCTCACGCATCTTTTTAACGGCGTCAACCACGACGATCGACGGGAAGCCGGTCGCTTCCTTGGGGCACGTGACCTCCTGCTTCCTTAAGACAGTATACCTCTGTACCCTGTCGGGTGATGGAAATTGGAATACTAATACCAGAGGATGAAACATCACGGACTGCTGCCTGACGGACCCCTATTTACGGAGGACATATTTAGATGCTCCATGGGTCCATGGGGCAGCTAAGCCTGCTTGGCGGTGGCTGGGTCTGGCTCTGGTCCGGTTTTACGAGAGCAGGCAGAAATTACTCCGTAGGCTGAAGTACTACGCAGTACTCTGTCCTCTGACCTCTACTCAGAGGAGATTATCCAGCCTGGTTGGGCTGATCTCTCCACCCGTTCCATTCCCCGTTCCCATCAGTTCTACTCTGTACTCTGTATGCGTAGTCATTTCATCATGATGCTTGCATGCGTCGGGGAGGGCCCACCAGGTATCCCGGCAGCATGATGGACGATGTAACCGTGTCTTTGCTCTGTGTACAGAGTACGGTACTCTGGACTCTGGACTCTGTAGTCTGTACTATACAGAAAGAAACACGAAAGAAATCGGCCAGGCGAGACAGGTGAAAGAAAAAAACAAAAGGGGAGTCAGCCTCTGCCCGCTGCCCACTGCCCACTGCCCACTGCCCGGTGGGGGCGTGAATGAGGTGATCTGGCTAAGCCTTCGTGCTGAGACATGTGGGTTGGGAATGGTATTGGTAACTGTTCTCGTTCCGAGAGAAATCCTTCTGGAACCGAAATACGAAAGAAGTTAAGAAAGCCTACGGAGTATGGCAAAAGAAGAAAAAGACAAGAGAAAAGAAAAGAAAAAAAAAAAAAAAAAAACAAAAGAAAGAGAGGGGAATTGAATTCCCTTCCGCCC